>LR737393.1:0-22347 GCA_902655005.2 Marronus borbonicus | reverse complement strand
TATATCAGACAAAAAGTAAATAATTATTAACTGCATTAGTCGTAGCCGCAGCCTATTATTTTTATATGGATATTTGCATCTTAATCAGTTTTTATTTAACCAAGGCATGATTAACATTAACTATTATGCATAAGAATGCTATTATTTTTAGCTACATGAAATGCTTCAAACACATTTTTCGAAAAATAAACCTCTCACGCGTATTATTTCAATTCATCTGTCCGTAATACTTGTTTCCAAATTTTAACGTCTCAGTTTGGTTTATTTCTGGCCGATTGTAAACTCTCTTTACAATTTTGTTGCCTTACCCTGCCCCCTACCCTGCCTGATAAAAACAATTTACTAACATCGTCACCCAGTCTCACACCAATCCACACAAAAATTTTAGAGTTTGGAGTTTTTTTTTTTGAGACATGCGATTTTTTAATTTTTTAACGGAACCAAACTCAAAAACCACAAAACAGGTTACCTTCATAATGTGGGGATGAATGGTGTATAGTTTAAACCTGCAGAAACGAGTACACATTCAAGAAATTAGCAGCGACTAGACAGACTCGTGTTTCTCAACTCTTGGGGAAATCAGTGGGCAACACGAACCCATTCTCATGAGACGAATAAACACGAGTCTGCCTAGTCCCTGCTAATTTCGTGATACTCGTTTCTGCAGGCTTAGTAATTAGGCATGCAGGATGATCCATTTTAAAAAGTAAATTTTACCGCCTTTCTTACAAAACATCCAGTATATCGGAATATACTTCCTGAAGGTGCACAATTAACATTATATTACATCATATTACGTAGCATACAGCCGGAGTAATAAAAAAATAACAAAAGAGAGACGTACTATTGCTACACTCCGTATATACATGACGTCATGCAGTACCCATTGATTGCTCACGTTGGCAATAGTTTCCGCTTATTTATAATTAATAAATAGAAACTATTTGTTCATAGACACGCCTTCATGTTTTACTGACCCCGTAACCCAAAAGTAAATTTTGATCAATAAATCATGTCTAAATCTTGCAGTTTGCAGCATTACAATTCAATAGAGACGTATACTGCTACCTCTAGGAACGATACTGCAAACTAGTAGAAATTGAAGATTTCTTTGCAAGTACGCAGGTATTAAAGAAATGTTTTTCTAACTTTACAGTAGAGGGCAGCTGCAAATTAATTTACGAAAACATATTAGAACATGAAGTGACTGACGTATTTACAGACGTAGCTAGAATACTTTATAACAATAAATATTTTATGTTTATTAAATCAGATCCCTTTATTAAGACTATATCTTACCCTGAAGGTTAAGCAACTTGTTTTATCAGATTAATAACTTTTAGTATTTGCGGGTTGGTAGAACAAATTAAAAGTGGAAATGAGGTTAAGACTTCTACATATCAGTTAAAACTTAATAAAACCAAGATACAGAGTGTATAAAACATTCACATGCAATTTAAGTACATACTTTTGAAAACAGGTACCGTATTCCTTCTATTTATATAGTTTAGATTATAATTTACCACATCTCATTTTAGTCAACGATGTAAAATTTTCACTCAGCAACTTTGCGCCCCCCAACTGGAAAATTTTACTGATTTGAAGGTATATCGAAGATCAACCTTTATCTCGCTAATCCAGCAACTCTCTATGAACTGAAAAATTAATTTTTACAGCAAATTGAAGGTATTATACAAAAGCAACTAGAAAATACTATTCGCAACGTAGAAAAAAAATTGTTACTGATGAATAACGTAGTGCAGTATTTAACGATAGCTGCTAATGAGTTGTTTTCTCATCCAAATTGTCTTCCTTAACGTAGTTATATATAATTACATTAGTAGCATATAGAGCAATAACAGACTGAAAATGTATTTATTAAAATTAACATACGAGGTGGGCCAAATTTGATACTTTTAATAGGGAACTTATATTGCTAAAGGAATTAGACAAAAACTGACGTAAGCTTCTGGAGCTCAATTTTAAAGAGAAATCAATTGGTGAAATCCCTATTTTCATATCTTCCTTAATAGACGAGATACAGAGCGTTTTCTAAAAAAAATGTGCAATTTTTAAAAATCCTTGTAACTTTTTTATTTGTGAAAATGCTTAATTTATATAAAAACTATATTAGGGCGCTCTTTGACGCAGAAAAAGAAGCTCTAATTGTTTCTTTTTTTAAACTCGTATTTTTTGAAATATTATTAAGACTTGTGTTTTTTTATATGGAATACCCTATATATTTTTACACTATTGAAAAGCATATAAAATTACCTTTAGAAGGATGTAACACACTTGATATTTTATTTAAACAATTTTTAAATTATTTGTTTTTCTTCATTTCTATATCTATATATATATATCTTATATAATTCTAGAAAAGCCAACCAAACTGTGGATTCTGAACGAATGTTAAGAAGATGCATTTATATTGAGCCGAAATTCATACCAGCTTATATAGAACTAGCTAGACTGCGAGGGCCTAAGGACAGAAGTGTTGGATCGCTTTTGCGAGCAATAGTGCAAATCAATCCGGCTGATCCAAATTACGTAACAATTTATGGTTACTGGTTATTAAATAGAGGTAATGTACTAAATTGATGTCATTTCCATTTTGCCAGCTATAGAATAAATTTATTTTGCTTCCAGGTAATAGAATAGCAGCTTTGAAGTACTACTGGCGAGCACTAGCGCTATCGCCATCGTATATGGAGGCTATGGTGGGTGCGGCGCGGATTTTACGAAAATCGGGCGATTACGGACGATTGTTTCAGTTAGTAACAAGGTCTGTTTAATTTTGAAAAGAAAATATCGGGTCGATAATGGAATATTTTTAGATGGCAGTCAATTTTACGCGAATCTAGGGGCCAACCACCTTCAAAATCACATCTATACTTGTACGAATGGCAATTGAAGAATGAACTAAGCAATAAGGCGAAAGCCTACGACGGTTGTCCACAATCTTGTGTAAGTTGCGTAACGGTAACGATCAGTTGTGACTACCTATCATGTTTTGTTATAAATCTTCATTACAAAATACCATACGCTATCTCTCTACATATTAAGAGAAACGTATGCAATCATCAATTTGTACAATAAATTTTAGTAATCAGTTAACGAAATTCCCTGATACATACATAATATAATACCATGTTATTGACCAGTAAAGGGCTGATCTTTGAAGAATCTCTGGTATAATGGAACGGAAGTGAAAAAATTTTGCGTAGTGGTAAATAGTTTTGCAAATGTTTTAGATCTTTGATTTGTTTTGACTTTTGTCCCTGAAAATAGTATTTCAATTAAGAAAATTTGAGTTGTTTTCTAGTTGTAGTATTTCAAAAAGAACGGCAAAGTTGGTATTAATGTTTCGACAACATAGTCGTTTTCATTAGATTTAATTAAGTTTACAGAATTTATCTCAGTAAAGTCGATAGACTAAGAATACCAACTTCGCCTTTAAAAAGTATTCCTATATTCATTTCTATTTGTAAAACAAAATTTCAGATACCTGTATATTTTTCAGACAAAACGATACATTATTCAAAAATCAGCTATAGTTTCTGGAACAAGATGGAATCGCCCCTGCAACAAAACGAAATCACGGTACTTCACCACAATCAACAGACAGTGTAGAGTCATAAGGCGCATTCAAAAATATAGAACAGCCGCCCCGCTGCTAGTGCATCAAGTGTTGGATACTGTTTGAAAGCGTCATGCGAACGCAAGACTGGATAAGCCATTCTAATTGTAAAATGTGATTAATAATTTAAGGTGAACAGACTGTCTATGCAAATATCAGTATTAAAACATAACTCGAAACAAAATTTTGTGTATGTGTGTATGTATATGCATTGAATATGTATAGAGTCACTTTTAATTAGTGGCAATAGTTTGAATTTGGTACGATAGCAATGAATAATTTTTTTCTGTCGACCAACACCAAAATTGTCACAATAAAGAGCATAAGCCTCTGCTTATTACTTCAATCAGTTTTCGGGCATAATTGCAAATCTCTCGTCACATATATAAATTGCATATTATGTAATTTTTTATAACATTTGGATATAATAAAGGCGATAATGGCCAGATTAATAAAAAGAGAATGCTTTGTGTTTCATAAACATTTATTTAATTGAAATCGATATTTCACCAATCAACCATTAGTTGTTTCCTCATTATTTGAAGTCTTAAAATAATTTTAAATTTAAACCCCGAGAACAGCGTGGAAGAGCATAGCAAGTGCAGGGTCAGTACTAAATTTAAAAAAGTATTGTTACTTTTCTTGAGCCTCTTTAATCTAATACTACAAGCACAAAGTAGTGCTAGCAGTTTGAAACATTGCCGCAAGTTCTGGTTATCTTAACACCTACATATGTTTTCTTTTTAAATTGGTGTGAGTCATTTCCTGATTGCAGTATACAAGATCTGGTTGCAAGCAATCACCGCGCTATTATTAACTTTGTTATTCCTACAATCGTGATGTCATTTAAATTTTACAATAAGATAGACTTAGATTAGTTAGTTCTAATCTATACAAAATAAATCCTCCCAAAATACTTTTGTTCTTGTATGCTCCTGAAGCAAGACGCAAAAGATCTTCTAGCATTTATGCAGCAGGCACAATTTTCCTCAGTTCCAGGAGGCGAGGGCAGCTTGTGTGTAAAATATATTTACATTACAAAAAAACTAATAGTTCCAAATTCAAACTACACATATTAAATAAAAATCACTCGATATATAGTACATATGTAAACGAATGGAAATAAATTCGATGCGATACGAGGAACAAATACAGAATACAATAAGTATTACAAGGAAAAGTAAGAAAAGATGAAAATTTTGTATACATAAAGGAATTGATTATAATTTTATACGATACATGAATACAGTTGTGTTTGAGTTCGTCGCAAACAGGGTGATTGTATGTATTATTAACAGTATATACTTAAATAACCAAGATATTGTTAGCAGCAAGGACTTTTTAAAACTTTTTACCGCTTGTCGTCGACATGACGTCGATTTATGACAATTATAAGTATTTATTTATTAATGTACCCTAACACTGGCAATTTACGATTTGTCGCATACAACCATAGAGACATGAGAACATTAACCAGTTTGCACTCAACGCTTCAATTGTAATTAAACGCACCATGATAGAGGCATGCGAGTGCAAAAGGTTAACATTAGTCCAGGTGCAATAAATCTTTAACCACATCGCCAAGTGCTGTTAGTAAGAACTACAAAGTAAGTGTCATATTCAAACGTAGTCTTTTGAATTCTAATAGCTGTATAATTTTTATCCCGTAAGCGAGATGCTGACAGTACGTATAATTTTGCGAGCATGTGTATATCCATTTTGGAAAATGTACGCGAACTTGCCATCGTCTCTACCAAATTGTATTTTTATTCATTTCTAGATTTCAGATTACTTTTGGGAGCAAACATAATACGAATGTTTTAGTGAAGAACATTATTTTTAAATAAAATATAACTTGTGAATATATACAATAAATTTCTTTATATAACAATTGTTTTATTTACTCCTACAAATACATAGGATACGCAACGCAACGTTATTGTAGATGCATTAATAAAGGTCTACGAATTAATTTACATGGTCTTAATAAATCATTACTTTTCAAATCTCAGGAGTGTAATAACCCGAATTTTAAGGACCAGAACTTCAGAAGATTTATTCTGGTGTGCACAAACACTGCTTTCAAAATCAAATAAAAGATGTGGTTTTCATACTAGTGGCTTGTGATCCGTACAATAAGCCTAATAACGTTTTCAAAATACATTTAGAGTAGAATCATTTATAATTAAGTCCGCTTATCGTTTTTTAAAGTCCCAATTGGAACCTCACTTACTTTTACACATTTGATCTTGCACAATTCTGGTATAGTGGACTTTTGGTTACAGTTTACAGTGTCTGTGGTCCAATTAGTAACTAAGGATTACTTCAAAAAGCTTTGTAATTCACTACACTAAGACTTTCCTGATACGGATTAACAGATGTTATCTTCATCAAAATTTCACCAGAGACTTGCGATGGATCTTTAAATTCATACATTGAGAGCACCATTTGCTAGAATCTGGGTCTGTAGCAGAGTTGATCCAGTTGCAAGTGTGGTGGTATTACTTGCATACCTGAAAACTAGTACGTCAGAACAGACATTATATGTCATTTGTATATAGGTTGAGGAGAACTGGACCCGTATAGTTCACTGAAAAATGCCATAAGGTAGGCAATTGGACTTATAATGGCTTTTAAGAGATGCCTCCTGCTTTTATTGTATCTGGACATACTGCATGCGGCCCCTTCCGTCAATTTTTGAGGTTAGAAACATGGAAATTATTATTTAGGTTTTTGGTGAGAAATAAAAAAAATACTATTTTAGTGTTTTTGGGGAATTATGTTGTACTTCATAGTAAATTTTATGTTGTAAGGTTGTATCTTATCTCACAAGTTGGTATTTCCTTAAACATTATTCACCAGAGGTGCGTTCAGATTCTTGGTACGTTTAGCAGATCAGGCAAGAAACGCTCCATAGTACGTTGTTGTAAATCTTTTATGAACGGGCTATAGTCCGTCTAGCACTATGGACATATCTTGCATCTCTTATCATCCCACCAACACACCAATATACCTATCTCTATTACTAATTGCTGTGTAGCCAGATGTACATGTTTACGTGCTAACCAACAAAATTTCTTTCTTTCAAAAATGACATTGCTGGACATGGTTAGCGTGTTACCAAACTTGTTGCTTGCTGCCTTTATGGAGATGTTTTAAAGTAACGTTCAATAAGAAAATCAATGTTTGATAATGTTTTGACACTGCCAAATGTCAAATCGTATAACGGAATTTGCCGAAAACACGTCTGCATATAGCTCATAAAGATTTGGCAACTCTGTACGCTACTCCATAAGAGCTGTACTATGTAATGAGGTTGAGACGAACTATAGTCTGCGGAACGCAAAGGAGTTGACCGTTAACGCTTGAGCAGCTCGAAATGGTGTTTTTCGAGCACGAACTATAAATACGGCCAAAAGACCCCCAACGATTAAAGATGATTTGCAATCCCAGCGCATTGTCGCTCAGCGTTATTACTTTTCATTGTAAATGCCGCGCTTCTTACGTGTCATAACGTCCTTCCTTCGAAATCTATGTTTATTTGAGTAGCCCTTATCACCTACTATGAGGGTTCATTATGAATACTATTGTAAGAAATTAAAATGCTTTTGAGAATGGTATAACAATCTTATCTTTTTATTCTTATACGTATTACGTTACAAAATTAATCGAAAATCCTTAATTAGCTCAACGTATACACGTTTGACCACACATGGGGTGAGGTGAGTCATTTCAAGGTTTGAATCATGTTTGGCAGTGTAGACAACTGTTTTTAACAAAGTTTATTAAAAAAAAAAACAAAATAGAAAAGAAATAAATGAGTAGTAACTAGGGTTAATATTAGTTTTGTAAAGCTTATTAATCTAATGGCAGATCCACGGTTAAGAACAATAAAAATCAAAACCGGTGTTGTGAAACGTTTGGCTAAAGAAAAAGTAGTATACGAAAAGGAAGCAGAAACGCAGCAACAACGTATAGAAAAGTATAAAAAAGAAGGCAAAGATGAATATTACGTTCGCAAACAAGAAGAGGTTTTACAAGAAGGCTTGATGATGGTACCAGATTGTCAAAGGCGTCTAGTAAAAGCTTATGACGAGTTGAAACAAATTTTAGACACTGAACTTGATCTGAAAGAAAAAGACGAATTTAAAGACGCTCAGAAAATATTGGAAGACGCAAAACCGCAACTTCCAAAGCCAGGTGAGGTTTCGCATATGTGTTAAGTTTTGTTCAAGTAAAACAACTATTAATCGTTTTATCCAGACAATGAGTAATTGCCCGGACCAGAATGAGTATCCAAATTACACCACTGACATCCAAACAAATTATTATAATTATAATGCAGTTAAGTATCACCAACCACTATTCCATACTGTCGATCCAAGATTGAATTTTGTTAATAAAGCTCCAGTTTACGTGCAGGAACATGCTCCTCAAATATATTATCCGGAAACCCAAATTAAATACGACCTTACATTGCCATCTCCACATGTAGAAATTGAACAGAAAACCGATGATGAATTATATATAGAAACATGGTTATCAAAAATCGGTAAGATTCAAATTAATTTAGATTCCACCATTGAGATAATTTCATCTAGAAAGAAACCTATTAAAAGATATAATAAAGACACTGTAAAATTAACAACTCCAAAGCAATCTTTAAAAAGATGCTTAAATATAATTAAAAAGTTAGAGAGTATCCAAGAAGAGTTAAAGAACAATGTTGAAACAATATCATCTGCTGAATGGAAAAAGAAAACTATCGATATTGGAAATTTAAAAAGTGAACTAACATCTTTAATATCACAATTTGATAATCCTCAAGCTATTACATTACTAACACGATCAATCAATCGCAGAAGAAAGAAACGCCTACACCAACAAAGGGCAAGAACCGCAAGGAAAATTGAAACAGCAGAGAAAAAGAAATTGCACAAGAAAATAAGTGATGATATTGATAATTGGCTAGAAAATATGAAAGAGGAAGTTGAAAAGGCTAAAATGGAAGAGAAAATGCAAAAAGATGCAGACTGTGTTCTCGCTGAAGTCACAGCAAAGAAATCAGATGCTCGTAAGCAACTATCTTTGATAGCCGCATTGATCAAATTAAGGAATATTCGTGAAAACATAGCTACACAACGAGGAGAAAAAGTATCGCTTGAAGATCGTTCCGCTTTTAACAAATTAACGGAAAAGCTAACAAACACATGGGAGGATACCATGAAAATTTATTTAAAAGAGGAGCAATGCTTAAAATTAATGCTGGAGACTAGTGTAAAAAAGGAAGCTGGTTGGCAAGTATCAAAGTCTGATAAAGCCATTGAACAATGGGAATACTGTTTATTTGGCCCTAAATGTATTCCTTCTCAAACATACTGGGGTTTAACTTCTGCTGATAAGAACACCGAGAACTTTATTGCAATTAGAAAAAGCTGGGACACATTTTTGGTTGATATTAACAATGAATCTGGTTCGAGAATTCCGATAGGATGGTGTTTGCCAAGTATTAATGCTAATGGGAGTTGGACTAAATACTTAAAGGACAATTTTTATTTTACTTAGTGTATTATCTTTCACTGTATTTAATATTTTACTACAATTACTACACAGAAAATAAAATGCTTTTTACGCTTTTATTCTTGTTCTTGTTTGTAATATAAAGGAATTACATTGCAAAAAAAATGAAAAAACTCAAATAATTTTGTTCATAAAAACATATAAACCTGCTTTTCGCAACGAATAAACAATCAGGTACAGATCTATTATTCTCTACAAATAATATATTTTTCTAAAGTGGGTCATAATCTTTAATAAAAATATTACACGAAAATTGGATTTCAACGAAAAAAAGCATTAAGTTTTGCAATTTTATGAGTCTAAAAATAATAACAGTCGCAAGCTTTAAGGGAAAGCCCTAGTTTGTCAATTTCATTTAAATACTAAGCAACATGTACGCTGACACTAGACGAGCGTGTTGCTTCATTGTGTTATCCATGGGCGTAGCCAGAGGGGGGTAGGGATCAATGTCAGATTTTTCACAAATTCTATCATTTTCTCTATTTCGTTTTCATTACTCTTACGTAACTTTTTACTTAGGTTCAAACGGCGATAAAAATATTTTTGAAACAGAAGTAAACGCCCTACCTCAGAAGAAAATATTCAATTCAAATATTCAAAAACTTCAAAAGACCAAACGTTTTTATATTTTTAACCAGAATAAAGTAAAAATAGGAGTTAGTAACAATCCGTCCATGATGATATAAAACAGTTAAGGAAATCCACGGCAAATGATTTTATATAATTATTAATGTCGTGCTAAACCAAGTAGTTGCATCATTGTAATAAACAACGTCATTACTTCCACATATAATACGATTGCACCATAAACATATTCTTCGGGAGACATTTCATATTTCTTTCCGCCAAGTATCAGCTGAGTAGTATACATAAAATACTAGAAAAGCATAAGTTTACTAAAATGACAAAAATATTTATAAGTGAAAAAGGTGGAGGGCCCATCAGTTAAGAAAAACAGCTCCATCATACTGAAGAGACATACACAAAAAACAGCCGTTTTTCTTAACGTACTGATTAATACTTATTCTTTAATAATATACATCATAAACCTTTGTATCCAATTCAATAAAAACAATAACAAAAATAATGCTAATATAACTCATGGTATTGATTGAATCACTAACGGGAAAAGCAGTGCGAGAAGAAAAGCCAGTAGCCAACGAATATTGCTTTTAGGCATTCTTCACACATCGCACATCATGGTAAGCTAGTTACAGTCACTCACATACGCAAACACCACAGCGTTGTGTACTGCCATCTCGGGATTAGCAACTCAAGAACTATATTAGATGGCGCTAGAGAATATTCTACTTGCTAGTTTGGAAATCAGCTGAGGGGCAAATAACGGTGTGAGATACTCAAACTGGTGACATGTTGTAAGGTCACGGATATGCCCGATCCTTACTTATGCCAGTCCCATCTGGATTACGGCGTCACCCACTTACGTTACCTCTCGTGCGAGTGTACAACATCGCACGACGCTGGCCACATTGACATACCTGAGCGAGACTGAGGAGCTGCAAGGCTCAACAAAAATTTCTTCGGGAAGACAGAAAACGAGCGAGACCCTGCTATAAAAAACGCCACCGTCTGAAGAACCCTTTCAAGGGCGAAGCAGAAGACCGCCTACTATTACCTTAGTAGGCTTGTATAAGCATCACCATTCACAATGAATACAGTAGACTAACGCATATCTTTCTTTTTTAGGAGCACAGCGGAGAAAGGAGTCGTCCGAGGCCTATATACCCAGGAGAGAAGACCCCAGCAAGGTAATGGTACTGGAAGAAGGAGAACCAAGGTCCAGACAACCGACGTTGAGAAGAGTGTGAGATAACGCAGGGTAGGCGAAAACATGTCCATTGGCTAGTGTTTTCTCTCCTCACATCGCTTTTGCCATGTGATTCCATCAACATCATGAGCTACATTAGCATTATCTTTGGATATTATTTTTAGGCATTTTTTGATGGTCACTCGACATAGTTATTGATTGGTCCGTATAAGTGCTTAAAAAGTACTTACTAAAGAAAAGAGCAACGCAATTATTGATGAGTATACTATGTGCACTATTCTTCCTAAACCTATGGTCATACTAATAATTATAGCTATCATTCCAAAAAGCATGACAACTAAGCCAATTATGCATAAGTACATTCCCCATCCAGTAATGTCAATCTAACGAATATTAAAAATAGGTTTATTTATATTCTAAATAGAAGCTCAGAAATGTCATACCCAAGGTTGGCATGCTATTAGAGTTATTAGCAGACATACGCCTGCTGTTATAGCCGCCGCATATAAAACTATATCTGGTGAATAACAAGCTGCAAAAAAACCATATCCCACTGATGAAAACATTGTCTGAAATGTAATATTAGTAACAATTTTGGTGATCTACCTCAATACCATTGTCAACTAGGTTGTTCATTTTTGTAACTTATGAAATTAAATGATCGCATATAAGATAGTACGTACGAAAATAATCAACATAAACATATTCAGCGGGAATTGTTTCCGAATGGCTTGAAAGCAAGCAATTATTAGGTACAGGACCATAGATGCTATCCTGGAAATATAATTTGCAGATTAACAATCGAACAAGGGGTCTCCTACCAAATATTTACAAAAATCCTAATCCAATGAGGATGTTCTGTCTTGCGAATGTGTTGACGTTTTCCCTAAAGCAAACGTAAATAAATACAAGTTTCACTTTGGAAGATTCGAGCTAATACTCAAACACGAATACAGCAATAACTATTGAAGTGAACGCTAGTAAGGTGAACAACAGTAGATAAACTTTCCGTACGAAACGGTGCCTGATTTGGGTCGTGTTGAACGAATTCTCAAAAACATCTTCGTCGTACGTTTCTTCAGGCAGCTGTCGTCCCCGAATGATAGGCGTCCTCGCAGCATTTACTGGTGGCGGAGGCGGACCCTTGAAACCAATGTTGTATTCTGATTACTTCGTCGCAAAGTTATTTTTTACCTGGACGTATATAGGACGACCAGCAACAGTTTGCTGGTAGTAGTATTGATCATTTGCACCTCTAGCGTCATTATATTGTTGATCATCGTATTTTGGCCTCTTTAAGTCGTAAAAAACAACTTCTCCTTTTTCATCATAGTGAATAGATGCTTCTTCCGTGTTCATTTAATAGCATTTAAACCTTTTTATGGTAATTATTACTAATAATCTAATGATAAAATGTCATACTTTGATTATCAAACTTGAAATGTGCGACCGCCTTTTGACAATATAAAGAGACAATTTGATTTATTTATTTTTAATAAACAATCGACTAATTATTGCAAAATTCATCTTTGGATTAGAATAGAACGCACTAACCATTTAAATTGTCTTGGATAGTACATGTTAGCAACGATACAGAAAAAATCGCAATATTGCCAAATTGCAAACTAAAGGATATCAAAGTATTGAAAGCCGATATCACAAAGACACCCATATTTCTGCCGTCGGAATAGAAACCTTAGAAATAACAACTACACTCTCTAAACTAGGCCATTAAAAATAATATCTACTGCTGTAATCTGGTTAAAACTTAACGATACACGTTCCAATTTTATCTATATTAAATATACACTGACCCCCAAAAAATCAGCAACAAATGGCAAAAAAATTATTTGTAGTTTTTTTGGAAAATCAAGTTCTGGCGATAACATTTTCCGAACGAGAGATTCCCAACAGTTGTCAATCACTAATTTTATTATCATGATTATTCGAATAATCATGGCTACATGAATGGAAAAAATGTATTTGTACTTGTAAACTTGCTTATTTCGCATTTTAGGAAGAACAGTCAATCTTTATAAAAAGTTTTACTTCATCCTTTGACACTACCAAAATTTGGAAATAACATACAGATTGGTTAAAAAATGAGGCAACGTGAAATTTGGTTAAGAGTAAAGTATCTTTTATTTGAAAGGAAAGTAAAAGTATTACTGAAAAAAGTCAATAGAAGCTCAAATAGCTAGTCTGAACATTGTTTCTGAAAGTTAATTTTTTTTTATCTTGACATGAATCTAATGAAAACAAATGCAACTGAGATTTAACTCAAGCGATTGATTTGTTGTTAATAAATTGTCAGCCAGTGCTTGAATAATGTTGTCTTTCGAGAAAAGAATTTATTTAGTGAAATGCTACAGTACAGGTGAAGTAATGAATTGTAACCATTCTGTATGTTATTTCGAAATTTTAGTAGTGGCTAGAGACTTGCTAGATGAAGATAAAGAGAGACTGTTCTTCCTAAAATCTGAAATAAGAAAGCTTACAAGAATAGTTAGGTTTATCCGGGGACACACTGTATATATGAGATGTTAACGATAAACATTTTCGGATTCAGATCTGAGGTTTAGGATAACAGATCCAGATCCGAAGTTTCGGATAATTGATCCGGGTAACACCAAGACCCGGATATCCGGATAATTAAGTATCCGGATCTAATTTTCGTTCTGTGTCTTCTATGCCCTTTCTCAATTATCCAAGTTTATACTTTGTAATTATTATGCATGTTATTAGTTTACAATTAAAATTTAAATAGGACAAACGCAATCTTTATAATTCCTTGTAATTTATTAATTAGACACATTGTAGTTTTATAATAAATCATTTTTATTTGTTTCAGTATAAAATCTAACACAATTTACAGTGAATCAGGCTACTGAAATTGAAGCATGGATATTTTTATTTGTAGATAAGCATTCTAAAAATAAGTATAGAAAAAAGGAAATATACAAGGACATTCAGTCTTACCCTGTCTATGCACATCTGATTCTAGTAGTGGAATAAGGTAAAATATGTGTGTATATCGGTAATACACATGTTACATACCAAGAATTGTTCTGCATGTTTATGCTTATCATTTGATCGCAATCTATTATTAAATCAACATGTTGTGTAATATAATTTGCAAGTTAATCAAATAATATATCAATCTCGATAACGTATCAAACGTTTAGTATTATAAAAATACACTAACAACATGTTAACGTAACTCTAAATGTTGAAATAATCTTTTCAATAATAAAAAAATTTTTAAATAACTAACAACGAATATTGTTACTTTAGTTAACAATTGTGGGCGTTTATTTTTTAGTAATTCAAAAAAGTCCTCAGTAAAAACTCCTGTATTTACCTTTTAATTTGAATCAAGTGAAGTGTTTTTCTTTCTTATAATAGTAGGTAAGTGGAAGTAAAAAAGTGATAAATAGTATATAAATCATTGTAGTAACTCCAACATCCTTGATCGGTGACAAATTTACAGCGGAAATAATTAATTTATCTTTGTAGCATTTATTATTCTGTTCTGAAGGTTAAATAAATTATTTCTGCTAAATTTCACGATGAGTAATAGTTGAAATCATACGGTTTCTTTAGCTAACCGATACTGACAAGTTTTTTAAGTAACCAACAGGCAGGGATAGGAACTATAAATAAAAAAAATAATTAAAGAAAAGAATATATAAAAAAAAACATCAAGTGTGTAAAACAATGTCCTGTTTCTTTTTTTTATTCTGTACCCATTGTTTATTTTTTGTATTATTTTGAGATTCGAGTTATTAAAGCAAGTAATATGTACATATGCAAGCACCGCTTTAATGGATCAAAAAGTCCACATCCACACATAATTTCAGAAGCTCATCTAAATTTTCAAGGGATACATCTGCATAACTATTTTAGTTATGCAGATGTATCAATATAGTTATAGTAGTTTTGGAGTTTGAAAAAAAAAAATGTATTAGCGATTTTTTAAAATTAAAATCGGACCCAGAGAATCGATTGCGGCCGCCCTCATTTACCTATCTCGTTTATTTTTCATTATTACACGTCGAAAAAGGCTAAAGATAGGGATGGAAGTTTCCCAATATTCTAAAACTTATAGTTCCCTTACCGTAAGAGATAGAAAATCGGGATAACTTTTAACGGATCCAGCGTATCGAAATCTCTAAACAAAGTTGCTAGTTGGAGAGATATAGGAAAATTAAGAAAATTACGAAAAAAATTTCCAGGGACTCCCTTCGGAAATTCAGACGATTTGACGACTTCAAAAATGTTTTAAAGTATTTATTCTGATGACGGTGCCTTATACAGTTTAACCTGCTGAATACAGGGATTGCGACCATTTTGGGGTATCTTCAACGGTTTTGAGAAATTTGAGTTTCATTATTTATTTTGGCAAATTTGGGACATAAATACCGTTTCAGAAACATCATGAATCTATTGTAGAAATGTCTTTCGGGTGATGTCGTGTAGTTGATTTTTAACTTGACGTTTCGCTGACTATCCTGTCAGCTTCTTCAGAAGATTTCTAAAGACTGCTGTTGTTGTCTTTTGCTGCTCGTTATATATCCCATTTCTGTTCCGCTTTGCTGATCCATAACCGTTCTGCCCTGCTGATCCATAACCGTTCCGTTCCGCTGAGTTGCGTCGTTCGCTGCATGACGACCTCGCAGTGCCAACCTCCACGTGTTGCTGATCCTGTATCCATCTTCGCGATTGAAGTTGTTGGTGTTCTTCATTATTTCTATGGAAGCCGGAGTCACCGACAGGCTAAAAAAGACCCTAGGGGAGAAAAACATCGCCACACGTTTCAACACGGTGACCAAAATCGACCAGCTACTCCCTCCAAATAAGGACGTGTTACCAAAACTAAGAGCAAAAGGCATATACGAACTGAAATGCCAATGTGGAAAAAGCTACATCGGTCAAACAGGACGGAGTATTCAGTGCAGAGTAAAAGAGCACGAGAGAGACGCACGCCTTAGGCATACTGAAAAATCTGCAGTAGCAGAACACCTGCACCAACAAGGAGACCACCGCATAAGCTACAGCAACGTCAAGGTATTAGCCAGGACCAGCCACTACTACCCGAGGATAATACGCGAATCCATAGAAATAATGAAGAACACCAACAACTTCAATCGCGAAGATGGATACAGGATCAGCAACACGTGGAGGTTGGCACTGCGAGGTCGTCATGCAGCGAACGACGCAACTCAGCGGAACGGAACGGTTATGGATCAGCAGGGCAGAACGGTTATGGATCAGCAAAGCGGAACAGAAATGGGATATATAACGAGCAGCAAAAGACAACAACAGCAGTCTTTAGAAATCTTCTGAAGAAGCTGACAGGATAGTCAGCGAAACGTCAAGTTAAAAATCAACTACACGACATCACCCGAAAGACATTTCTACAATGGATTGCGGTCGTGAAAGCCTACACTCAACTATCATGAATCTAATACAAAATCATTTACAACCCAAATTTGAATTTCTCCTGTGTTATTCTAAATTCCCTTGAGGACAATTGTAGGTCCTTCTGAATCCAGTGGTGTAGTTATATTTTAAATTAATAAAATCACTAATAAAATTTTGCTATTATTATTATTTAGATGAAATTTTGCGTGGAAATAGACTTTGATCCACTACGTATTCAAAGAAATTGGTTTAATTTAGTAATTTATACAGGGGTGGTGTCATCTCAAATGGGTCGACTGTATATAAACGTAAGTCGAGATAAGTAATGTATCGCAGCAAGTGTACGAGTATTTCGTCACACGTCTATTTAAAGATGAATAATGTTTTGAATTCATGATCAATAGACGGGTTATTATAGTCGACCTTTTTATTTATTACATTTAAACAAGCTTATATTTATATTCTCGTACAACCCATCATCCAATCAGGGCGCAACCCAAAGTTATCGTTGCGATTTGTTTAGTTTAATAAACTGTCAGCTGAAAAAAATTCTTGTTTTATAAAATCATTTGTGCACTAATTATACACTAATTACTCAGATTTAAGAGAGATAGCGCTTAAGGTGGCAGGTCATCTTTGTAAGAACATATAACATCATGCTCTTTAACAATAATTAGGTCATTCGGTGTGATGTCACCACTGTTTATAGTCGTACAGCCGTAGATATGGACGTTCAAGCTGCGTATAGCAGTAACACCTAAGCAAAGAAAATCCAAATGAAGAATCAATATTCAATGATTTAAATTAACGAAGATGGTTTTCGAATCATTAGTTGCTGATGTTTTAAATCGGGTACTTGGCGATTATGTGGAGAATCTTGACAGCAAGCAGCTAAAAATTGGAATATGGGGCGGTAAGTTAACCTACGCATTTAAGGTAACTAAAGTCGCTTAATTTTCGTTTTAATACAGGGGATGTTGTCCTCAAAGATTTAGTATTGAAACAATCCGCCTTGAACGATTTAGATCTTCCAGTACAAGCAGTATATGGACGGTTATGTATGTATAAAATAAATACGAATACATTGCAATCGTAAGCAACTAATTATTACTTTATACACAGCCAAATTAACATTAAAGATCCCCTGGAAAAATTTATACTATTCGTCCGTTGAAGCAACTATTGACGGTTTATACTTACTTATCGAGCCAAATCTTCAAGTTCGTTATGATGCTGCTAAAGAAGAAAAAAGAAGCTTTGATGCCAAACAAGCTGAACTCAATCGCATCGAAGAAGCTAAAAAGAAAGAGTCGGAAGGTATGACTATGTTTAGTTCGAGTTGCAATGATAACTATACTATATTATTATCAAAATATTTTAGAAAAGAAAAAAATAGACGATACTCTCGTTGAAAAACTAACGACCCAAATTATTCGCAACGTTCAAGTAAGTATAAAAAATATTCATATAAGGTATGAAGATCGCGTTACAAATCCTGGACATCCTTTTTCGATGGGCGTTACACTTAGTAAACTAATTGTACAAACAACAGATGCTGATTGGCTACCAACAGTTGTATATGAGGATCGTGCAGATATTAAAATACATAAGGTGAATAATACTAACATCAAATTTGTTTTAATATTAAGAAATATATTATTCGATGGCAGATTGTTGACTTGGAGGGTTTGGCGATATATTGGAATTGCGATAGTTTAATGTATAATAATCTACCATATGATGATGTAGTTGATCGCTTGAGTAAAGAAATTCCTACATGTTCAGCTATCCCCGAGGATTATAAATATAGTTAGTTAACATTATTTAATTATGTATTACTTAGTTGTATTACAATGCATTTTAGTATTGGGTCCAATATCATCATCTGCTAGAGTTAAATTAAATCCCAAACCTGAATACGATGTTCCAGAATTTTCAGTACCAAAGGCAATAGCAAACTTGGAAATACAAAAGCTTTCTATTGGTAAGTTTATTTTTACTTCGATAAAAGAGGTACAAAATATTTACAGAAATGTCATTATGCAATGTTATTTATGCTGTTTATTCTTAGATACTGCTTTTTATTGGGCTTAGGCGTTTTGCGTATACTTTGACTTACTGGAAATATGAGAGCCATGTAATCCTACATTCTACGGCTCCCATTTCATACAAAACATATACAAAAAGCAATAAACTTCCGTTGGTTATTTTAATTGAGAATCATTCAGCGGAGTTTAAATATTTTAGTTACAAGTGTTTATAACTATTAGGTTAGTTTAATTTTTCCTATGAAAAATAGTGGTGATGCGGTATAACTGCATACGTGCTTGTGTTTTCTGCAGCGTACGCAAAACGTTTAACGCTAGCTATTATGCAACCTATTAAGAGTTTTGTACTTACAGGTCTAACCAAATTACAATACAGAGATATCATTGCATTCGGTGATTCACTCGATTTAATGTCAAAAGGTATAGCCTACAGAAAGTATAGACCAAATGTGTTGTCCTACAAAGGACATTATAAAGAGTGGTGGCATTTTGCGTACACCTGCATACTAGAAACTGAAGTTAGGAGGGTTAGAAATAATTGGAGGTGGACATACATCCTGGATCATCGTAATATGTTGAGATCTTACAGAGAAGCCTACCAAACTCGTTTACAAAACAAAAAGGTTAGCACTGGTTAGGTTTAATAAGTTTGATATTACTTATTCTTACGGTCATTACAGTGTCCACAAGCTGTTTTAAATAAATTAGTAGATTTGGAAAAAGAGTTGGATGTCTTGAATATAGTTTTAGTCAGACAGAAGGTTCAACTGGAATTGGAAAGATTAGGAAAAGTAGAAGAGAAGCGGCAAGCTGGAAGATCGTGGTTTAGTAGTTGGTGGAGTAAACCTCCCGATGAAAAGCCTACTGGAACTGCTGAATCAATTGGTTTGTTTAACAAGTTACTTATTTTATTGTTTCATTTGTCAATTTTCCATAATCCCTAACGAGTCTACACCTTAACTGATTAAATTTGCTCTTTGGGTATTTAAATTTGTATTTTAATTGCACTTTGATCTAAAAATAGGATAACAATTGCTCCTTCTATATTTTTTAGTATCACAGTTCCAAGCGGCTATGACTTCTGATGAGAAACAACGTCTTTACAAAGCGATTGATTACCACGAAAACGCCGTACCAGTAGTATATCCAAAATCGTTCGTAGAAAACTCTTGCATGTTTGTATTAGACCTACTTGAAATCACGTTGACGGATAATGATATAAGAATATTAACAACGAACTTTGAGAGCGTTAAATTGAAGGTTGAAACGAGGCCCGCTTCGAGTGGATTATCGTAAGCACTTTACGTTGCTGTTATAAAAAATCGATTTTTAATTTGTTTATTTGTAGCGTATATGTTAATATAGATAAATTATTGGTATACGGTATTACGCAAGATGAACTGACACCTGAACTGATCAGCTCCCTTACTACAGAGGATAACGCTTCTCTGCTAGACGTTACATTTGAACAAAATCCAGTCGATAGTATATATGGACAGAAATTGCATCTCGCTGCTAAGCCTTTGAGAATTATTTATGATGCTTTAACAATAAATAAAGCGGTAGATGTGTTCAATGTTCCTAAATCATCTGCGCTGGCGCAGTAAGTTTATTGCACTTTCGTACATATGTAGTTATTAAACTAAAATAATCTTACACAGATCTGTCTTCTGTGTTTCCTTGAAAAACAAGCATTATATTGATGCCGATTTATTACTTTTTCTAGGTTATCTGAAGCAACGGCGCACACCATAAGCGATGTGAAAACTAGATCATCGGCTGGAATTCAATACTTAATTGATAAACATGTTTTAATAGATCTTAAAATTGATTTGTCGGCTCCATATTTAATCATACCATACGGCGGTGTTTATACCGGCACTGAAAATATAATTGTAGTTAATCTAGGTCGTGTAAAGATCACTTCAACCGATCGACCGAAGACGTCAATAAAGGAAAAACAATTAACAACCAGCACTACAGACGAGATTTTGGAAGTGTTGATGGAAGAGAGCTACGACAAATTTACTATAGAGCTAACAGCGTTACAGGTGCTCTTGGTACCTGGTGGCGAGGAATGGGAGAATATCATGAAAGCATGCAAGATCTCACCACTGCATGTCTTAAACCCGATCAGCTTATATTTAACATTACATAAGTGTATAGTTGATGATGATCCAAGATTACCGCAAACTAAAGTTTCAGGTGTCTTACCGGCAATAACCGTAAAACTATCTGATCTTCAGCTAATTTTGTTGTTCAGTTTGGTGAATAGTATACCATTCGATAAAAAGGAAGACCACATCGCAGCGACCGACCTCGTAAGTTTTAACTATTGTTTCACAATTTATTTGTTTATGCGCAGTTAATTCAGTTTTCTAGAGAGAACGCTTCGTAAGATTTGAGGAAACTCATCAGATAACGACGAAATCGTAAAACGTGTTTTTTTTTTCACTTTTTCGTCCCTTTCTACACCAAATCTTCAGTAATGACGGAAGGACGTCCACTTCGTTCCTCTTTATGAGCATCGTACGGCCATCTTTAAAAGTTCTAACCCATTTCCGTACCATCCCATCGGTCATAATGTTTTCTCCGTACACCTCACTGATCTGACCTTGAATTTCAGTCGCTTTCACGTCTTTATTTAGTTCTACTAAAACGAATCACAGCGCATATTTCACGGTCGGCGGAGGCATTTTAAAACCTCACAAACACGGTTGAATGTGTCCACAATGGCGTCTATGGCTAACACATGTGGGTACACAGTTTGCATGCGCAAAATGCCGACCGCAAATTATATTGGCCGAATTTCAAAACGGTACTTGCTAAAAAAAAAACACCTCGTATTTGTTTTAAACGGAAGAAAAGTACTCGTAACAGATGATTTTGCGTATAACATAATTTATGATGTCTCTTATTTTTATTCCCTTGCTCCCTCAACAGTTTAGCGTACACAAAACCCCCGAGCCTAGTTATTAATATGCTAAACCGATGAAAATTGAGTGTCTTTTATCTTGTATATGTATTCTTTGTCAACTTCGATATATTTAATGTTGCATTTCAGGATACAATCTCTCTTCGCTCAGAAGGATTTGTTAGCTACTCTGATAAAGCAGCCAGCGCAACAAAAGCTATATCCGCAATAACGGATACTGTGACCGAGAGTGTAGCACATGTCAACAAGACAAATCAAGATACAGAACAATACACATTGTTGCAGTTGAATTTTGTAATGGAAGGTTAGTAAACGTTAGATTAGAAAATGTTGGAAAGTCATATTTATAAATAGCCATGCTCCCGTGTATTAAATTTCGAAGAAAACAAGCATGCCGTCCACCTAAAAGTTTGCCCCATATAAGAACTTTTTTTAGTGAATTGTGTTTGTGTTTCATTAGAAACCAAAATATTTGACCCATCCTATTCGCATCAATACGTAAATGACATTTAAGAATTTATTTGCCTGTCTGGACTTTGTGTGAGGGCTGTAAAACTAGAGAATATTCCTTTAATATTTACATTATACAAATAAAGTTCTGTTAATTGTAGAATTTGAAATCCAATAGTAAGGAAAATATTGGTCCCACCGGAAACAATCTGCGGTGTCTGGAAATGTGTGACTTGAAGAAATCTGAAAATGTCAGATTACTAACGCCAGTTGGTCTTCGACTTTACAGCATTTTTGCTAGTTACTATTTCTGTTCGGTAGAACAATAGTGATGGTAGTGGTTGTCCCATTAGGGCTGATTTAGCATAGCAATAGCAGCAAACGTAAGCTGCATGTGGGATACGTACAGTGAAAGAATTTAATAACCGTGATGTTTGTATTTGGGAGCATTTGTGAGAGAAACAATTGGTCTGCATACATA
>LR737394.1:8176450-8251502 GCA_902655005.2 Marronus borbonicus | reverse complement strand
TTTACGGAATATTCTGCAACATGAATGGATTAATATTCCACAATCCATTTTAACAAAACTTATCGAAAGAATGCCTAGAATAGTTCGAGCGGTGATTAACAGCAAAGGAGGTTTTTTCGATGAAAAAAAAATATAATGTTCAGTATGTTATATTAGGCCAGAATAACTTTTTATTTATTTATTTTTGTCTTTTTTACCTGTACATACAATAAAATTGCATTTTGTTTTTAGTTTCGTTTGTTTCTGTAACCTTTTCATGTTTTTTACCAACCGACCGAACTTCTCTGAACGGCAGTGTACACGCTTTATTTATAAAACGCCGCCAATGCGACTGATCCGATTTTGTCGAGAAGACCGATTATGCCAAGCTTGTACAACTTGTAAGTGTAAGCAACTGCTTCTATTACTCTAATTTATTCGATTTGTTCATACATCTTTGAAATGCTGATCAAACAAATAAGGCTTACTGTCAAAATACATTCCTTAAAATCGCGTGCTGCTGGAGCTGTGTACCAGCACCGCGCGTTTACTATGTATTAATTTTGGTGATTTTCAACTAGCTGAAGCTTGCTGCTCTCACAGAAATATTGAATATTTTCTTGTACTGTGAGACTTGTAGAGATCGATAGAGGATTAATTTCGGCAATTTTAGTTAATCAGAATTTGTAGATTTGGGGCAGCATGCCCTAGCTAGCTATAGCTATAGGTAGCTATAGCTACCCATTTTGCGCTTCTTCTGTGCCCCAAAAAGAAAATTTTGTGTTTTAATATCAACGGAGTTAACCCTCAAGTACTATCGTGTGTTCAGGTAACACAACTGCTATCGTGGGGTGTTTTACACCCCACTCTTTAAATTTAGCTTTTTTTTGTTAGTTATCTTTTTTTTTTCACTTTTAAACCCACAGTGTAATAACTAGACCTTTATCTTGCGATTGTTGTAAGGAAAAACAAAACTTTATTTAAAGCAAAACAGAAAATTAGGAGGAAATGTTACATTCATAAAAATTATGTAAAAAGTATTTCTTCGTACAATTTTTTCTTTTTACAAAATTGTGTTCTGTATTGTTAAGATGTCTTGGTTTTTTCTGTTACTGGAAACTATGGTCTTACTCCCTGTAAAAGAAAATGCCATTAGCATTTCACATAAAAATTCTGACAATGACGTTGTGAGGCGTACATTTTATTTGATAAAAAACATGTAATGTGTTATTTCATGTAATCAGATTTTTATAAATTTCTTACAATTTACCTTTGTAAGCATTCTGCGCATTTTACAAGTTGCTCAGAATGTTCCTTGCAGACATGCTGATGACATCTATGACACGTGGTTTTTATTTTCTTGTCTCTATTTCGCCCGCAGATGTGACACCTTTTGTAGGTTCTTGAAGGTTCTGCTTCTTGTGGCTGTTGTTGTGGTGTTTCTAAGCCTAGTAAATTTTTGATAATTGAGTTTAGCTTAGTTGACAATTCTTTTGTTTGGTATCGTCTTTTTACGTGGTCATTGACGAGTTCTCTTCCTAGACGAATATAAAATTCTCTTCGTGTCATGTTAACTGTATGGTCTGAAGTGGCTAAGAAAATTATGTAACTGTTGACACGTGAAATGTCTACCATTGCTCCTAATATAGCCATTGGCCATCGTCTGGTTCGTCTTTGGCAGGAGTACGTCATACACTTCTGGTCTAAAGCATCAACTCCCCCTTTGGTACAATTGTAGAAATTTATTATTTCAGGTTTTGCATTTACTTCAACATTTCCATTGTGATGCATAGACGAAACCAACAAGACACAGTTGTTCTTTTTTGGTATGAAGGAAACCAACGTATTATCGTGCGTAAATCCAAATTTACAGGTGTTTATTGGTTGCTGTTTAGTTTGTAAAAATGCTGGCGGAATTTCGCGCTTATTCTTACGAAGTGTTCCAACATACGTTATACCAACCCGTTTCAATTCATTCAACAGCTCTATAGAAGAAAACCAATTATCTCCTGTTAGATGTCGATTTGTATTGATGATCGGAGAAATTAATTTGAGTACACTACGTGTTGGAACTGAAAGTTTGTTTGGATTGGGTTCGGTTGTCTTTCCTGTATAAATAAATGAATTGATCAGATAATGCGTTTTCGAATCGCATAAGCACATAATTTTGATGCCATATTTTTTTGGTTTACTCTTGATATATTGGCGAAAAGAGCAGCGGCCGCGAAATCCAACAAGCATTTCATCTACAACAGCATATTCGCTGCAACTGTAATTATTCGTACAGTTTGCGTTGAAAATTTCATAAATTTTTGAAATGGCAGCAAGTTTATCACCATTGTCAATCCTGTTCCTTCTAGTTGTTTGATCGTCAAATCTTAGCACTGACAAAAGAAACAAAAACCGTTGTTTAGACATGACACCTCTAAAAATATCTCGTCCCGTACCATCCGTTGCAAAAAGACTTCTAGTATCTTCGTGGTTTGATTTAAACACTCCTGCCAAAATTACAAGTCCCAGAAATGCTTTCAATTCAATCATGTCTACATGTTCAACATAACTTGCCGTTGGTCCATAAGAAGAACTCGTTTCCGTTATTTTTGCATTTGTATGCTCTAGTATTTCATTTAGAATTTCTTCCGTAAAGAAAAGAGAAAATGCTTCAGAAGGTGTTCTTGGAGGAGTATTTACTGCCGGACCCTTTGCTCCCGGTCGAAGAGTGACTATATTAGAAGATCTGGTACGTGAAGTAGCAGGAGGATTTTTGGACCACTTATATCGATTTCGTCCATAGAAGTAACTTGTTCTTGCACTGACATCACCTAAGTCTTCTTCACTTTCGTTTTCAGATTCGACTTCAAATTCTGAACATGTGTCGTGATCACTATGTTCGCTTGCTGCATCACTCAAATCATCATCACGTTCATCAGGGCATTCACTTTCACTAACATCATCGTAAAAGTTTTCGGCAAGATTTGCTAATTGTTCATCAGTTAGAAACTTTATCATATTGTTTTTACTATTCAATACACGTATTATAGAAGGGAAATAAGGAACAAGTTGACGACGCTCTGGTTTGTGAGGAACTGAGTAAGAAATTTGTTTGAGTCGAATATTTATACGCCGTACAGAAATCAGGGGAAATGCCACTATTTGATTTGTAAAAAATCACCGAAGTCGAACATAAATGAGTGAATCCCCTGTACATGTAGGTACTATAATAAAAATCGCCGAATTGGAACGTATATAAGTGAATCCCCTATACTTACATGCACAACAACATCTGTGATTTCCCCAAAAGAGGACGAGGGCTATTATCACTATAAAATTCTAAATCATTGGTTAGAATACACTACGCTATTTTTGAAAAAAACAAACGTAATTGCTATCGTGGGGTGTTGAGACACCCCAAAAGCTATTTTTTGCTAAAACTGTAGAATATGGTAAATAATAAATTACACTATATTACATATCTCATTTACATAGGCGAATACCTGGAACCTTAGAAATGTGACAAAAATAGTTTTAGAAAAAATTTAAAAAAAATGACCTCTGGGGTTCCGAAACACCCCACGATAGCACTTGAGGGTTAAAACGGTCTCTTTTTGGCGGGATAGAGACACGCCACCTCAGCATTTTGACATTTTCTGCTTCAATATTAAGAGAGCTAATGGTTTGAAATTTGAGCATGGCATGTCCGCAGCGCGCCACCTCCGGATTTTGAAATTCCGTATGCGCTACTGTTTTCTGCTTCGATATTAAGGAAGTCATAACACTTTGAATTTCGCGCTTGGCATGTTCCCAGCCCTGCCACCATAGTTCACAGCCCATTTTTTAAATTTCGCAGGTTATGAAGTTTTTCAAATATAGGAAGAATAATACAATCTAAGAACCTCAGAGTACACGGATTAACAGTAGCATTCAAATACTATGTATACATAAAAGATATGAAGTAAGAGATCAAGTAAAAACGATACAGGTTTGAAGGAAACGAAGACTTACTGGTTTACGCCAAAGATCTCAGAAAATGTAATGAATGAGTAAAACGAAACAGGAAATGCCAAATTTAAGCGAGAGTATCATATCTATTCAGCTTATTAGGAGATTCGCATAAAGCATAAAGAGTTACAAACAATGCTTAATGTTGTAAAAAATATTGTAATGTTCCACGTGGGGAAAAATAGGAAAAATTTTTAAGCTTTTAGAAATTATTCGGATGAAAATTTAGGGTAGCGAAATTCGGGAGTGTAAAAACCGATTATCATGAAGAAATGAATGCCGAGGTGTTTGAAAGATAGTTTAACGGCTTTTTTTTAACTTTTACTACACTTAAAAGATGTTAAAGACGCAAAAACTATATTTTCTTTTATAATGGTTATGGAATCTGATATACCTCGCATCACCCCGCGGTTTAACTTTACATCACCACAGTGACCAAGGGTTAGTTCAAGTTTTTGAAATAACTTCCTAACATAATCTGAAATGACGTGCCCTAAGCGATGTTTAAGAAAATAAACGAACGAGGGGAAAAGAAAGCGGAAAAGCTGTTCTAGCGTATTGTACGCAAACTAGGTATAAACATACGCGCATACATGTAGCATACGCTCATGTGATCTATAATAATTCAACACAAATCGGATTGCCCAGTTCGACAACGAACTATGTGAATCCCGTTAGCGCGCCATCGACTTCTACTTCTGGGGCCTGGGTTAACCAAAAGAAGTGCACAACTTACAACGCAGTGTGTGCTCGGCTAGGTGGTATTTCACTTCGTTAAATTCAAATAATCCACGGATCGTTGCCTTCGGATCCAACCGATCGTCTTGACTTACATATTTTGTACCGTAATATTGAAGCAAGCGTAACATAGTATAATACTGTTGTAACAGTTTGTTGTTGTCGCAAGTATTGAAAAAGTTCGAGAATATACACTTCCTGGCCGAATTACAAAGGAATTGATGAGAATGAAGACGTGTTTAATATTCGTAAGTACTTAAACATATACAGTTTCATCAAACAAATTGAAATGAAATAAGAAAAGAAAGAATATTATTCATTATTACACCTGCTTGAAGTACTAAGAAAGTTACAAGTTATTAGCTTCTCTTATGTTCATTTATTGTCATTGTAATAGTAACTGTTTGAAATTAACTAGTTATGCGTGTTAAATATTTAATTAAAATACTAGATAGGCAATTATTTTAAATTACGAAGTAAACTCGGCGTATATATATCGAGTGAAGCAAAAAATACGCACCAATTTGAAAACTTTTTAATTGCTAATATTTCAGGAAGATACTATTATTAATAGGATTCAACGAAATTAGCGCTGAATTCTGAATACACGGATTTTAGAAACTATTTTCCATATAACACAAATGCGATGTTTTCTTCAAGCAAATATCTTCGAAACGGAAACGATAATACAGATGAAAGTTTGCATAATGCAATTGATTTCGAATTTGTTGTTACTGCACTTCCGGTTTATCCGGATTTAAACGGGACACCCCCTACATTTTTACAGATTATAATAAAGCTTTTTTTCCGGATTCGTCCATATTGATTTTACTACTATTATCTGTACAAAATGAAAACAATTTTATTTATTGTAAATTATTGATAAAACTTCAATGTTCGCTCTACTTGCCGTTCGTCTTCTGACAATATGCAAGCCTATTAAGAAATTCCTGATTTTTCTTTTCAAGACTTCTCTGCGAATTAATTCACATTCAACGACTATTGATTGTTTCAACTCTTGAAAAGTAGTTGGGCGAAACGTAAACACGTGATTTGCAATGACCCCAAAGGAAAAAAATCAGGACTAAGATCTGGAGAATGTTCTAGGTCCAATCTATCGATTCGGAAAAAAATCCTAACTCGTTTATCATAGTGTGGAGGGGCTCCGTTCTGTTGAAACCAAAAATGTTGCGTTGAATTTGGTTATTCAACAGACATTCAAGTTTCCGTCTATAGAAATGGGCTATAAGCTTGTTTTCTACAATTCCCATTCAAATATTTAACTTTTGTGGATGTTGAGTATGGGCTTCCATGAATTCGGTGAGGATTCTCATTTGACCAATATTTTGAATTATGGCGATTAACTGATTTATTTAAACAAAAGGTTGCCTGGTCAGAAAATTCCACATTGGTTGCACAATGTTCGTCTACATTACAGATTTCCATCATTCTTTTGCAAATCTCCAACCATTGGTCAAAATCATCATCCGACAATTCTTGAATTAAGTGTACTTTATACGGACGGTACCTTTTTTCTTTTTTCAATATTTTCACTACAAAACGACGACTTATACCATGGTTTACTGCTAAAGTTTTAGTGGGAGTTTGAGAGGTGATTCTTCTAATTCAATTGCAATGTTTTCTTTAATACCTTTGTTAATTGCAGCCTGCGGTTTTCCAGTTTTTGGCAAGTTTTTAGTGTTTTAGTAATAGCTGAACATGTTATAACACGATTACCGAAACTGGTCATCAAGCTTATGCTTACTTCAAACAATAAATGTGAATTGTTTTATCACACTCAACTTTCATCAATATCATCGTTTCCGTTTCAATACTGTCGTTTTCCGTCTTGGTTTCATACTTCATCCCAACCCTGATTTTTTGAAAATATGTGCAAATTTAGGCTACGACTTTATCTCGTACTTTATTGTACACAGTCTACATTTATAAGTACAAACTAGCAACAAAAGTAAATTATTTATTTTATTTTGAATAGTTCAACAAATTCAAGAAATTTAATAAAAGAAAAATAGTAAACTGTTCAATATTAAAATGTATTTATCTATCGTATCTAATACAATGCTACCCAACTATTGCTATATCTTGGATATATTACCGCAATGAGTATATAGAGCATGAAGAAGGTACAACTAACTACCTAAATAATTGTAAGGTATGAACGAATTATTACATAACAAGTATCTACGCCACATTTCCGTTTATACTTAAGATTAGAAAGATAAGTTATTCATTATAATTATGTATGCTTCTCTTGCTGTGCTCTTTAACAAGCACATATAGAGTGTGGATTACTAAACTCGGAATAGATACCAATCGAGTAACCAATAATATGCACCATATATAAATTTCTTTTGTTTTAATAACATTTTTCTCTTGCTGTGCTGCAAATTGAACAGTTGATTATATTTACGTACATTTTGATTTATCCGGGTTTTACGATTTATTTTTTTAATTGCTCTATTTATATGTGTCGTTAACAGTAAATTTCAATTATCGAGCAGTTTTGGTTATTTGTTCCCTTACTAGGTCGAATAACAGAAGTCCTAAATTACCTTTAGATTTCGCTGAAATTAATAGTATCGCAATTAGTTTACAAATTATTTAATTTAGTCTATTAAATATCGAATCTTCGAAAATCGAAAATTTCTAGGATGCTGGAGTTTAACGGACTAATAAATACAATTTTATTGCTTCAAATTAGATATATTAAACAACTTGAATTATGTTAAACGGTACAAAAACCGTTTTATCCAATGAGTATAACTGTTTCAAAAAACATGAGTCTGCTTCTATACGTTACGTTATATGAAACAGTTGCATGGTTTCCTTACCGAGGAAAAAATATTGCTTATGGAAAAGTTTTTATACAGCGTTGATCAATAAAACGGAACACGTTAACCATTGCAAAATTTAAAAATTTATTGAAAATTATTTATGACCGTGATTGCATTATAAAATTGTACACGACCTCCTCGGGCTTTAATGAACCCACCAATTTTTCGCAATGCGGTCGTGGAATATTTCTCCACGCTTCTTTTATTTTTGCGTGGAGTACTGTTTTTGAAGAGCGTATGTGACCATGTACATGAGTTTTTGCAAAGTGCAACAAATGTTCGGCCAATGAAATTGGCCAAGTGAAAGATGATGGAATCCATTTTCGTGTATCTTTCGAGCTGTGTGGCAGAAAAAGCTGAAAAGGAACTATGGATGTACTTTATTTATCAAAATCAATGTTTATCCTTTGATTAAATTGGATTGAAATTTATAAAATTAAATTTTTAATTATTTATCACTTGTAGCCATTCTAGGCGAAGTTTTTCGCCTACCTCCCGCAGGAAGCTGCGGAGAGCTTTTCCTCCTATCCCGAAGAAATGGTCACATTAATTTTTGAGTAATTTTAGTTTGCGAGATTTCTGTAGAAATCAACACATCGCAATCGGTGCCAATTAAAAAAAAAAATTTACAACGGCACTTTATGCAGTGATACTAAGATTGCGCTAATAATGTGAATAATTTTTTGAAACCCGCCCCACCACCCTCTAAGCGTGGGTGCATTTTTTTGGAAGTATATGATTGGTACATTGATACATTGTTGAACAACAATGATAATTTTCTAAATAAATATTACAGTATAACAGGACTGTCTCTCTTAATAAAATAACTGGTATTGCTTTGAAATATTTTGCTGATATGTTCAATACATGTGAATGATCAGGTCGTTGAATCACTACAATGGCCTAGCAAACATATCTCTTAAAGCAATCAAAATATCTTCTTGGACGATAATATGGACATAACGATCTATTTCCTATGAATATCGATTACATCAAAAACGGGTATTAATTTGCTTATTGTTGTACATTTCGGGTTCTTTGCATAGTCTTTTTATATGAGTCTAGGATGTACCTACGAACTTTGAGAAATCAATATTTTTCTATAAATTTCGGTAGGTGCAAACTTCAATTCAAACATTTCTTCTCTTCTTTGGCGATAGCTCTTATAAGTTATCTGGAGTAATGGTCCCTCTAGCTGTTGAGAGGTTTATTTCTAAAACAAAATTCCTTTTTCCGGCCTATTATCTTTGGAGCGTGGGTGGCAGGAAATATTATAAGTCCAGCCAACGACGGTAGTGGTGAAACAGGACAAAAAATTCGTTTCTATTCTAATTTCACATTTTCCAAAACGGCAAAAATCAAAGTAAAATGTTACAACAAGAAGACTCGGTTTAAGTTTAGGCATATCCAAGTGGAATTTCGTCCATTAATAATCGTTCGTTTAATCTTTATCAAAATTCGCAATAAAATTTCACGTTGTAAGGTTGTATTTGTGTAAAGTGTCATTAGAAAGCATAAAATCTAAGCTACAGTTCCCGCATCATTTGCACTATTTCAATTTGAATTTCGACATTAATATATTTAGGAATATCTACAAAATAAGCCCTGGAAATAAAACAATCGTTAACGTTATGTAACAATGGCGTGTGTTAATATTTAACTTTGAGTCATCTAGGTAGTGGATGTCCGAGTAAATCTCTACTCGAAAGGTGTTAATTTGAAAAATTCAATTTGAAAGTGTGAGTCGAATTTATTCTTCAGTAATAGCGCAGTAATCAAAAAGAATTAAATCCAATCTAAATTGCTGAAAGAGTGTTTTAGAGACACTCCCGAATTCCACTAAATATTCATCTAAATAATTTTCGAAAAGCATTTAATTTCTAAATTTTGTGCTATTGGTTTCCCCACGTCCGGTATTACAGCAGATAAATCAGAAATCCTTGTGAATTATTTGAGTGTTATACAGGATGTTCCAAAAATCCAATCCAAATTTTGACATATTCAACCTTTTTTAATGTCAACCATTATTTTTGATCATTTCTGCGCACTCTACCCCAAAAAGCAAATTATTCCAGAGATATAAAGAAATTCATAAAATTAATTCATCTTCCAATAAAAAGCAACATGATTAGCGAGATAAGCTTTCGTTTATTTAGTCTAATAATCGATTATGGGTGCGATTAGTGTGATATACAGTATGGCAACAAATACGTGGTAAAAACAAAGAGCAGTTGTTGAGAGAGAGGAGATTTTAATGAACCTGTTTGGCGAAATGAGGTTCAGAATTTAGAAATATTTTTCAGGATAGAAAGATACAACTTGTATTTAGTTCCTAGGAAGAGTTTTTTTTATAAACTACTTTTGGGCAAATACTTATTTATGGGAGCATTGGTATTATCTGTACCAGTGAATTAAAGTGTAGGAAGTGGCATATGTTTCATCACTATCTACTGGATTAGAATATGTAGAAATGATCGAAGATAGGACTTTGTTGAATATGTCCATGTTTAGAGCAATCTAGGCACCACTTTTAAGATTTATTCATAATTATAAATAGCTACAAATGCAGTTCATAAGCATTTAAGAGGGCTATGCAAATAATAGTCCATAATACAGAGACTATTTTACATGAAATAAGAAAAGTGATTAGCCGCTTGAGAGTAATCAAGAGTGCCAAGAAATTGAAAATATTTTTCTCTACAACCAGCTACGTAGGTAGCTACTCTGATTGGAGGGATGCGAGTGCCGGTAGTAGGGAAAACTGTGTATGCCATTAAGGTCGTAAATGCTTTCGCAATCGCGAATGTATAGCACACCTCGGCTTCGCTTCAGTTTGCAAACTATATCCTCGATGGCAAAACTATACTTACATACCTCCCTTATGACATAAATGATCGCAATGAAATAGATCCTTATTTATGATATCGTCAACTAAAATTTCAGAGTTATATTTAATTGGCCATCGTTGCGAACGACGCTGTATATAGGTTAGATTATATTAGCTTCTTTATTTCATAAAAAGGTTCCTGTTCCGTTTTGTATGCTCTCAAAACGGAACAGGAAATAAATGGCGAGTACATAAAAAAAAGAAAAGCCTATTTCAGCAGAAGCTAATCAAAGGTGATAGGTTTATTAATCAATTAGAGATTGTATTCTGATTGTAGAAGGAAGTTATTGCTGATTCAGTGTTATCGCATCAAAAATCAATAATATTAGTTGCATAAAACCCATAAAAGATTAGACTTTATTTTTTTATTTTAATTAATTACGAATTAGAAAACATTTCCAATATGAAAAGTTTATACGAGTCTTTCGCGAAGTGGAAAATTCATCTTACATAATACAAATAAAACAATCGCTGAAGGTGGAAGTAGGAAGTGGTACGATGTAATTACCTCGATTGCCATCGAGACAATAAAATTCATTTATAATGCAATTTGCTTTTGTATTCTTTTACTGTGGGAATTTGTTTTATATACAAAGTATTCTACCAAACTCGTTAGTTGGAAGCTCTAATCATGTTTTAATAATTGGAATTCTAGCATTTTTAAATAAGCTTTGTTTATTTTCTCGAGTCAAATTCTTTCAACGAATCTCGTTGAGTGCAATACACAAGTTTACAAGTTCTGCAGAATCCTTATGAACGTACAACGCAGCAGCTGCTTCATTCCAGATAAACGAAGCTGTAGTTTGATACGCCAACCCCTTTTGCTTTATGAAGTTCTTATCGAGGCTCTATCATACTTTTAATTAATTTCATGTTGAACATTTTAATGGTATCAATTTTAGGTGGAGTTTATTTCTTCTTCGTAAGCTTTGGGCTAGAGTTTTCGCTAAGACTTTCGTACAGTAGTAGCCTTTACTTTATTCCACGCCAAAGCGATTCCAAAAACATAATTTTTAATGTTAAACTTCTTCAGTCAACCACCGAACAGTTGGCCTTTCAAGAAAAGAAGCTGAGACGCTGCAGGGTGAGCCTTGCAGTTATCTAGCAACAGCGCAACTGCTTTGTTTAGGTAAACCAAGTTTTTTTGAAATTGTCTTTTATAGACAATACGAAATGATGGAAGACCTGGTCCTTAAACAATTCTGAAAACATGTACTGGACTAAGCTTTTGGCTTTTGGTACTTGTTAATAACATAAGGAGTTAACATGTGGTCACCAGAAGTGAACACAATAGAACTGTCACTCGCTCCTTTTTTTTTTACCTTTGGCAAAATTTTCTTCTCCATCTGCTAACGTTGAGCTAGGCAAACAACGCCAGAGTAAGTCCCTGCATTTTTCTTGTTTTTTAATTCCCCTGAGATGCTGTATTATTGAATGTACGAGACTGTCGCATACCGGATTAACGAGCATTTACTCTAGATTTCTATATGATGATAAATTTTTTAATGTACATTAAAATGATTTAAAAACGCACTTTAAAATTCATCGTATTTCTTGTGTGGGCATAGCCCACACAACAAATTATATAATTTAAGAGAGGAGAAATATGCAAAATATATGGAGATTTGCAGAAAAATAGAAATTTAAATGGATTATGCGCTAATGTGAAAGAAATTCTAATGAGATAGAATGCCTCAGGAATTTTGTATATAAATGAAGTGATGATTATAGATGATTGTAGAAAATGAGGTGTTACGCATTTTGTAATATTTTCGCTACGAAATCTATTTAAATTGCAGGTGCAATTATCTTAATAGTTATAGAAAAAGTGACAACAAGAGTGCAATAACATTTAACTTTCACTTTTTACAAAATTTGGCCCGTCATTAAGGAAAAGTTCTTTATAATTAACGATACGGATTTGGATGAATAAAAATTCTTTTTGTAGAGTAGAGTACATGTGCACATGTTGCATATAAGATGCTCTAGTTAATGCGCTCACTATTAAAAGTGATAAATGAAAAAAATTGTGCACAGGGGTTTATTTTTCTAACAAAATATAATAACAAATTTGCAATACGTGCCGACAAACGAATTATTATGTTCATTAGTTGGTTTCTTCATTAAACCCTTCAGCGGAAGAAGCCAACTATTTATGTTTCCCTCTTTTACATTTCGCTTAACAGCTCAAGGTTGTCGCCATTTGTATTAATAAAAAAAAATACATAAGTCTAAGAGGTATAGTAAAAGGAATTAAAGTATTTTTGTAAATACTTTCAAGTGAAATGAAAGGTGATATTGATTAAAATTATATATTCACTTATAAAGAAATGTGCAGTGTTATAAATTAATCGCCAGTTTACTTTACTTTTTTACAAAATAAATTTACCAAGAGCTTTCTGAAGTGTAACATTAATAGAAATAGTGGTAGTAGTGTTTCCTTGTTAGTTATTTTGCAGGAAAAAAAATTATATACCTATTTCACCAATTTATTCGTTTGTGCAATGTGTGGATTGTATGGTACTAAATTCTTACGTTAATTTAGTGGCATGTTACAGATCAGTAACAACAAATTCTATTTTGACGCATTTGCACGTCGCAGATGTGTGGTTCAGCATACTTTAGTACATTCATCGACCCTTTTATAATGCTCTTCTTTTAATAATATAGTTCCTACATGAAGAAGAAAAACCTAATTAATAATTTTATAACTAATAATTATGAATTCACTTTGTGTAATGTCTGATTTATAACTAATAACGTTCAGGAAATTGAATAGTCAATACCATGAATGTTGCTAATACAGGTATTCATGGTATTAGTAGAATCACTCGGCAAAAGGAATGTGCGGTGAGGAAGCACTAACCAACGGACTTGTTTCTGCCTACCCAACATCATCGGCGTTGTTCTAAGCATTTTCTTTACCTTACATCGCTATTTCCTTCTCGGATTATATTACGCTCCTTCGAAATGACGAGTCAGGTATATTTCTGCTCCTGCTGGCTATATAATATAATACAATATACGTGGCTCGTCGTTTCGAATGAGAGTAATAAGCTGAGAGGGAAATAATGATGAGAATGAAGAGAAATCACTCGGAACAACGCTGATGACGCCGAGTAGGCAGGAACATGTTCGTTGGTTAGAGTTTTCTTTTCTCACATCTCATCTCCTTTATACATTTTCATATACTAAGTAAATAGACGTGCAAATAAGATCGAATTATGAAATATGGAAGTGATTACGTCGAAAAGAAGACAAATAATTTTTGAAAAACGGGTAGATATTATTGCATATCATAAACGCGAGACATCATCAGAGGAATTGAGAGAACAATTGCATATTTCTTACAAAATTACGCAAAATACAATTAAAAGGTATCAGCTGTCAGAAAAACCTATAGTTACAAGTGCTGCTGAAGAAATCGATGATCAACAGCTTTTGAAATTTATGTCGATTTCAACAAACAGCGTCAAAATCCGATTTTTTTTTGAACAACAAAGAGGTAATTGAGAGCGGCTGGGCTTTCTGGCGTTTCTGGGCGTGATAAATAAAATTAAAAAAAATATATAGCGGGCTAGAACATATACCGATGGGACATTAGAAGAAAAGGAACATTTTGTAGATCGAAGAATCCAAGTATGCATGGTTGTAGATGTCGGATTTTTTTCAGAAGATTTGCTGCTATTTCGGTTATGGTACAAAGATGTTTCCGTGTTATCTGAGCTGAGGTGACAAAGACTCTGCTGTACTATCCGATCCTCGATTGATCAGCGAAAACGTTATAATGATGCAAGATAACGGCCTAAATATTCTTCTAAATTGGGTAAGGCAGCTCCAAGAAGAGGAACATAATGGAGTGTTAACAGTATGCTATACCTCGATCGGAGGGTCGGTGCTGAATATCTGCCGTCCAAAGAATATTTGCGGTAATTTCTTTCTTATTCGTGGCTGAAAAGAGATGAGATTAGCGCCTCATCTTTTATCACATGTTCTTTACCGTAGTATATAAGAGACATTCTACTTGATTCAGTTAATGATTGTCTTCATATCTGACAATTCCGCCCGCGGGATTTTTTACACGTTTTTCTACGTTTTTCTTGTTTTTTGTGTTCCCTTAGCCCCTCTACCTGTTGAGCTCCATTTTGTTTCTTTTCTTTTCTGGTACATTTGCCATTGCGAAGAGCTTGTCATGGAACTTTCTCTTTTTGTTTTTTCTTTCTGGAGTTTTTAGCCAAAAAAGAGCTGCTTTTAAAGGAACAGGTATAGTGTTAAAATTAGATATTTTTTTAAACGAATATACCATTTGAAATGGCATCGAGAGCTTTGGTTACAGACTCTTCTAGATATTAAATATTACTTTTTAAAGTATACCATTTATTTATACCGTATTTTTAAAAAAATATTATGTAAATGTCTAGACTCATTTTGCTTTTCCCGATACTTTCTAGACGGACTAAATATTATTCTAGCATTGTAATATTTTCATTGAATTATAACGGTCTGCAATGTATGTAGATGTATGTATGTAAGTAGGTTTCCGAATTCGTTATGAGTTTTGGCGACATTTATTAATATCACGAACAATTCGTAACTGTACCTTGCTTACTGAGCAGGTGTAGATACTAAGGATGCCATGTTGTTAGTAACGTGAATAACTTCCTACGCGAAGTACACTGACCTATTGAAAGAAATTCGTTACCACAAAGTACTGATTCAAATCGACTCCTTTAACCTTGGAAAACATTTTCTAACAAGTTCAACAAGAGATGAAATTATAAGTTACCGCTTTCTTTCCCATGCACTTCATATACGTGTACCTACACCAAGCAGAATATTGTCAAAATCTTGCTAGAACAGAAAAGCTAACCTCTGAAAAAGTAGTGAAAATCTCTACTATAATATACTTTAATTTTTTTTTACTTTGATTAATTGTTGATACATAGAAAAACTGGGTTGGGTTACTAATCATTATAAAATTATTTTCTGTCGTTTAAATTGGAAGTTCATATCACACTTGATTCTTTTAATTGAATCATAACCGTTACATTTTTAATTTTGAATAGAGAAGTTACATAAGAAACGATCTTCAAGAAGTGTTCGTTCAAATAATACTACTTTAAGCGATTTTTTTTTAATTCAAATCTTTCTCTTTGGCCGCAAACATCAGAGCGGATTACTTAATTTCCTTTGTTATAGGTACAAATATAAAATGAAATTATTTAGCTTTTCCTCTCCTTTCAAGTACTACATCGGCATTAAATAATAGCGATTTCAACATTACGACATTTAAGGTATTACATCCTAGACCTATATCTAGTGTTCAATGAGCCTATAGAAGATGCTCTAAATAATTCCCATGCTGTTCTCAGCAAACGGGGCATGTTTTCAACATTGATTTTCCTTCCAATGCTCATCATGAATTGTCAACGGAGTCATTTTCTACCCCGTCTGCCAAACCATTCATCAAAGTTTTCATTCAGAAAGTTCATTGCAATCACTCTATAATGCATAGGCAAATGAAAGAAACGATTACTCTACCTTGTGTCTCAATAACAGGAAGAGTGATTTAAATTTTTCGCGCAAAAATTAAGCGCTTCCATTGGCTCTGATCAAATACGACTTACATACAAACGATATTATAACGGAAGTCGTCGTCGGCCATATTTAATCTTTACTATAACCTGTTAACGTATCGCTAATAGTGTTTTACACGAAGTGTTGAAATAATTTCTATCTATTCGTTTATTAATGTAGTAAGTACTTTACGCACACAATATTTAATTTTTTTTCTTATTTGCAAAAGTAAAGTAACACGTAAAACGTCAACAAATTCATATATTGAGGTTATAGGAGGTAAACGCGTTATAGATTCAAATTAGCCGCCATCTTCTATCCGTTTTGTTCGGAATAGTCGTATTTCATTATATTGTATGCGTGTGAACCGTTCTGCTTCCGCTACTCCTCCTGTTTTTGAGACATAGTATAGTTACAACTGACTTATGGCCAGGGTCGGGTTGGGACCCAAACATTTACTGGGGAAAATAAAGTCGGTACCGGCCCCGCTGCTGGTAATGAGTCTGGGGGGAACAACCCTGACTACAAACCCGTCAGAAAATTATGGAAACTTGGTCTCCTTAAGACGCAATTTAAAATCTTTAAAAAAGATTTAATAACTTTATTTAAAGGGCCCTGCATTAATATGTATATTTCTGACAAATCCATTATTTGTAAATTTTTGAAATGTATATAATAACTTCGTGCAATGCAGCGCTAAATCAAAGTAAAATATTACGAAAATTACGAATTTCGTTGTGAAGATGCCGTGTGCTTTAGCGATTTTATTGTTATAGGTATTGTTGCTGTGCCATTAGCAATAGCCTAATATATAAATATTTGTAAATATACATAAATACACAACAGAATACCTAACAACCCGAACGGACACCATGGCTAACGCGAGACACGCTTCACATACGGGACCGATCGGGTGACTAAAATGGATACATACATGTAGGCCGCCGGTAGCAAAAGATGCATCCGCAAAGGATAGATCACATACGGAGCTTAACTAAGTAATAAAACGTAAATAATACTATTCATATCTTCTCTTTCTAAGGCCAATAAGGAATTCATATTAATTCAAATCTTTAACAAACAGGTTAATTTTTTCTGTATGATTTTGGCATCCCAAAATTATATGATCGGTATCTCCGCATTCGGACTCACAAAAAAGTGCATTTGTCGCTATCTGGAATGTGGATTTTATGCAAGTGAGCAGAAAATCTTCCACGATTGATTCCATCATACTTGTTTTAACAATAGATTTGTTGTACCGCTGGTAATTTTTAATGCCGGGGAAGAGTATATAATAGTTGGTGGGGTTACTCTTATACATATCGGTACGCGAATTACCTTTAAATTCAGTTGAAAAGTCTACATGTGGTATTAGGACGCCTTCTAAAGTGTCCTCATCACTGCATGCTGCTTTAGCTAGTCTATCTACGTCCCTTTTATCCAAAGTCTTGCGACGTTGTTTCCGACTAAAATCTAGCAATGGCATTTCTCCAATAAGTGGGGATGATGAGAAATCAAAGTTTTAGAAACTCTTGAGAATATTTTAGAAATCAGAAAAAATGCCAAAGTTGTCATTATTCATCTGGGGTATGGCTTCCATCGCCTTTTTAATTGCCGTTGCCTCCGCAGAAAGAACACTGGCTTCTTGCAAATTGCACTTCTGTGAAAAGAATGCACATCCAACCCCTACGTTACTTTTCGCCTCGTCTGTGTATATATACACTACCGTTCATATATTTGGGGACGACTAAGAAAAACTCCGAAAAATAAGCAAAATTGAAATATTGACAATTGATTGTGTTTTATATGAAAGAGTGTACATTTCTATATGTATGAACATAATTTACAACAGTATTCTCTTCTATCCCATCAAATTTATATTCTACCGCAGCCTCAGGCAAAATTCCTCTTAATCCCTTTTATGGGGTTGTAAACGTAAACTTGAAAATATTGTCGAATATTTCCACAAAGGAATAATGCGAGATTCATAGAACACTTAGTACAACAAACAAAGCAGATATCGTCTTGTATTTAAAATAAAATCGATCTTGATAGTACTTTAGTTTAAATTTAAATATCGTAATAAACGGGTGGTGCTGAAATGGCAAAACGAAAAGAAATTTCCATCGAAACGCGTTCTGCTATTATTACTTTACGTAATGAAGGATACTCAATGGCAGTTATTGCGAAAAAATTAAAAATATCGAAAAATGGTGTATTTACAACATTAAAACGGGTGGCGGAAACGGGTTCTTTGGCCGATAAGAAACGTTCTGGACGTAAAAAGAAGACAGCAGCTGCTGAGGATCAGTTCATGGTTCTTGTTTCAAAAAGAAACAGTTTCCTAACGGGTCCCAAAATAACGCAGCAAGTCAATGTTTCACGAAGAAATCCTATTTTGCATTCGACCGTGAAACGAAGATTAATTGCGGCAGGCTTAAAGGGACGAGTAGCTGCCAGAAAACCGCTTTTGAAAGTTCAAAATAAAAGAAAAAGATTGCAGTGGGCACAAGAACACAGACAGTGGACATTCGAACAGTGATGCAACGTGCTGTGGACAGATGAGTCCAAATTTGAAACATTTGGCTCCAAACGGAGGACGTTTGTTAGGCGACAGGTTGGTGAAAGAGTTAGTGAAGAGTGTATTTTACCTACAGTGAAGCACGGTGGAGGTAACGTAATGGTTTGGGTGTGTTTTGTGGGAACAGCTGTAGGTGATTTAGTAAGAATATATGGAATACTTCGTAAAGAGGGCTATCTCAAAATATTACAAGAGAATGCTGTACCAAGTGGGGAACGATTACGAGGTCGAAACTTTACGTTTCAAGAGGATAAGCATTCTTCTCGTATATGCAGAAACTATCTAGCACCTCTGGAAGAAGAAGATCGTTTAAAAAGAATGATTTGGCCACCTCAGTCTCCTGACTTGTCGCCTATCGAATTAATATGGGATGAACTGGACAGAAGGATTCGCCAAAAAGGAGCGACTAGTTCACAAGATTTATGGAGAAGGCTCCAGCAGGCATGGACCGATCCCAGCAACATTTTTGAAATCTTTAATTCCAAGAATGCCACGAATATGTACCGCAATAATTAAGTCAAAGGGTGGACATATAGACGAAAAATCTGTATAGACCTAATTATAATCAGTACAACATTTCTTTTTGGAATATTTCTAGTTCTGTATAGTATACTCAATGTACAGAAGTAAATTAAATTACAAATGACTTTTTGTTTTTATCCGAATTAAAAAAAAACTGTATTTTTTAATCGCCCCCAAATATATGAACGGTAGTGTATATATATATATGTGTCTAGTAGGAATTGTTCAGTAATTTCATAATACACTAATTTGTTCAAATGAGTGCCTTCCGAAAATTTGGGAAAAAGTATCACTTTGGCTTATGATGTAAAGATTGAAGGGTAGTGTGTATACAAATAGATCTTGGGATTTAAAGATTTCATTATCATAAGAGGATGTGTCTATAAACGATGCTGTCATCCTTTTAGGCCAATACTTACACCTTAGATTATGATTAGCGATTTTGAAGATGCGCATACAACGGTGAGAGTTCATCACAAAAATAGAAGATATTTAAAGTATATTGTTGTTGTAAATGTTGTAGCTTGAAATGTTTCAGTGAATGCATAAAAATGCTGCTTTTAATACTAATAATCTTAAATTAAAATAAAGTGGAAATTTATATTCACAAAACTAAACCATATTTTCAAACAGGTGTATTTCTGTGCTCAATTTACGAATTAATATAAAATTAGCTTAAATATATTAACGTTTATTTGTGTGTTGTAAAGTAAGGTTCGTACAATGTCACGGTGAACCATTTCAAACCTTGTTGAGCTTTGTCGTGTTACACAGTCCGAGATCATTTGTAGGAAGTCGGAATAAGGTTAATGGAATTTAAAACATCATTTTACATGTACTAGTTTATATACTTTTTATTGGACGGTAATCTACTCCTACTATTGTGCAACACTTTAGGGAAAGTTTCAAATTATTTTCAAGTCTCAACTTGCTCTATTATTTGATCGTTATGTACCCAAATAACATTCCTCGTATTATCGAAGCTTAAAAACGAGCTGGAAGTACTGCGTCTTTCTTGATTATGTACGTATGTATATTCTCACTGTGTTTATGTAAATTGGTGTCAGTGTTAAAGAATTTCCTTACCGTTAACGCCGCTATAACTGTATGCAGATGTGCTTATCAGATAGTTTAGACGTACTTCCGGTCGTGTTTAAATATATTTTTTAATTCAATACACTATCTGATGCAAATCTATACATTCTCGGGAGACACGAAACAATTTGGTTGATTGAAGTCTTCGTCGTTGTTTTGTAATAATAATAAAGTAGTATGTAGTATGTTCAGTGAAGTTCGGTAATACAATAAAAATCTATTATATCACACTGTATACAATTATTAATACATAAAATTAGAAAAATATTAAGCATACACTCTTTTCTAAGGGATTAAAGCCATAAGTTATTATGTAAAGTAGAAATATTGCGACAACGAAACAAACTTTTTATTTATTTATTTTTGTCTTTTTTACCTGTACATACAATAAAATTGCATTTTGTTTTTAGTTTCGTTTGTTTCTGCAACCTTTTCATGTTTTTTACCAACCGACCGAACTTCTCTGAACGGCAGTGTACCTGTGTATAATAATGTTTTTATATGAAATACTTGCCCTTGCATAATAAGCAATATAAAATAAAGCTATTCCTTAACAGTGAAATAAACGATGAGAAAATAATGTTAGCAAATTAAATACAATTTAATACTTATGGGAATTTATGAGAATCCTTGGCATTCCTTCCGTAATATTTCTAAAATTTCCTCGACATCCCTAGGCTGCTTTTTATCCAAAGATGCTCTTTTATGCTGACCCGTCCAGTCTGACGCTTCCGAGCCAGATTGCACATCAAGACTTTTGAAGATGCACAAGTAACGTTCCCTGATTGATTTTCACAAATTCGTGGCGATTCTGACTGAAGAACCGACTCCAGACAAAAACAGTGCAATTTCCACCTTTAATAGTTGTCTTTACACCGCTGATTGTATCTTTCTTCTGGTCTTCGATCATACTGTCTTCGCTACCAAGTAGACAATGACATTTGGATTCACCTGTATACATTAATCGATTCCGCATTCCGGCGATCCAATCTTGTTCCTGTGTATATATAATACGTGCTTTTCTTTGTTTTGTAAGCTAAGGAGGATTTCTAAGATGAGTCCTTGCTTTATCAGGAATTTCCTCACGCATGATGAAGACTCAATTGCACCAGTTGCACTTTGCAATTAAATGGCTAATTTTCTGGAAGATCTTGAAAGATTTTCTAAACACTGTATTCGTAAAGATCTTTTTTGTGATCCTTTCTTAACTTTCTCGTTCTTTCACCTTTTCTATCTGCAATTTTTCGCAATCTTTACTCTTCCTGATTATACTTTGAATTGTTGTTTTAGCAACTTTTGTCTTTTCGGAACGTAGCACTATTGCTTTTATTACGATTTAATAGTGATATTTTAAGCATTTTAGCCGATTTTCTTTTCGATAAAATTTAAAATCACACCCTCTACTCGACATTTTGCTATGTGCGTCTGCTTTTACCGAAATAAACTGCAAAAAGCCGAAATATGGACTAAACAAATAACATTTTCGTTTAGTTTAGTTTCATCGATTGAAGTCAACATAATGTTAGCACGTGGCACCTTATATTCAGCATATCTTATGGCTCTTTCTTTATCGATCTTAGTGGCTTCAAACGTTATATAAGGTGCTGCTTCGTTTTAAGGTAACAAATTACTCTATATTTTTTTTATTTACAATTACATTAGTGGGTTAGTATTTGAAAGAAGAAAGATTTCTTAAACATAATTGTTTAATAAGACAAACTTGTGGTTATTTATTATTACAAATAATCACCTTCTTATATAATTTCATATATTTTTCTTTCAGTTGCTAGGAATATGCGGACAAACGTTGACAGATGAAAGACTAGTCACGAACGAAAGCAGCGACGAACCTCCAGAAGGATATTATGCGTTCATTGAAGCACCCAATGCGGAACCGCCAAGAGTAAGACCGCCACCGTACACCCACGCTTCTATAGAGTGTCGGGAAGACGGCGTGAAGGCACCTCACGCGTCTCCATTTAATTTATGCGGTGACCTTAACAAAGGCGTCATTCCACGAAATCCTATGGGGCAAAATGTTTTGGGGTTGCCATATCCATTGTGAGTGATAACAAAACAATAACTTTTTAAGATTCTAAACTTCTGTTTCTACTTATGTAAAGCTCTATTATAAGGAGCAGGAAGAGTATTAGATTCGTTTGAAAACACTATAAACAGGTTTTCGAATACGAGAAGTTGATATCAAATAAACCAAACATGTTTAAATAATGCAGGCATATAGTTATAAATGGATGCAATACGGATATGCTTTGAAATTACTTTCTAATAAAACAAAAAATAAAGCCCGTATTAGCTAGTAACTGTTTTACATAACGCATTTAATGGTTGGCCATAATTCCTATTTGTTGATTTTAAACTCTTATATAAATCTATATCTCTATTTCCTTATTAGGCTAGGGAATGATGGGGTTATAATCAAAAGTTTCATTTTTGTTTTTAAAATCGTTACCTAAATTTCAAAAAAAGCGAGCTTTTGTTCACGTCAATATGAATCATGCGGATGTTATCGAATGAATCGTTTCATGTAATGCGACCTTGATTTTGGAAAACTGTGTCGCCTTCCTACTTATCTTTATTACCTCTGTTGTTACAGTGAAATTATACGCAATATGACCTTGAAATATTTGAGCCGAACGTTACCGATTCTTAAAGCGGATGAAACCATGCCCAAAGTTGCACAGCTTCAGGACGAATCTTTAGCGCAAAACACGTAAGTACGAACTGTTCCCAATTTGTTGCATACGACTTATTGTGAGGAATGGAATGCAATTTGAAACTCTACAAAGCTGCTAAATTTAGCTCTGAGATACAAAGTTCTTGAGTTATGTCAAAAACGATTTCTGGTTATATGCTTTAAATTTTGGTAGAATTCAAAAAGAAAAAGTTAAAGAACTTTTTCTTTTTGAATTCTATTTTTTTTTGGTTTACAAATTTACAAAGGTAAATTTAACATTTGTGAGCTATGCCTCAGATATGTTTAGTTTCTATTCTAACGTTTCGGAAATTCTAGAACATTTAATTCATCTTCAATTCATTTTCAAAGTAATCTATTTTATTACACTGGATAAAATGAAGGATTAAGCTAGAGCGCACAATTGTAGTTCGAAAATTCGGAATCAAACATACAACTCCTGCGCGGGACGATTTTACATGTCATGTTTTATTGGGAGAGGTTGAGTCAGCGAAATATACGAGGGTGGTTCAAACAGTCCTTAGAAAATCTAAGAGATGCCGCTCGCAGTATCGAAAATGCTTTGTTTCTAGTAAGGATCATTAATCACTAAACAGCTGTCAAAGTCTCAGTTATATCCATCACACAGCTTAAACGTGCCCGTACATCCACCAAGAATGAGCATCGTTCTGGACGTCTAGTGGAAGTGACTACCTCCGAAATGGTTATATGAATGATACATCAGCAAGTTGGAAGACAGCGAAGTAGATTTCTCGAAAAACGAACCAAAACAAAAAAAATGAATTAATTAAGAACTTCTTTTTTTAACACGGTTTGGTTTTTTGAATTCCCGCGTTCATGGACAGTTTACCGTGGTTCACCAACTCCAAAATTATACCAGCTTCATTCGTTTTAGATGTAAACTTAACGTATGCCCATAATACGATTCACGAGCTGATTTCCAAACTGTGCAAGATCGCTAACTTAGCACCAATGTATATAAGATTTTTTTGATTTAGCTACTTAAAACACGTTTAACTGAAAAAAAAAAACATTTGAGTTAGGTATAGAAAAGAATAAAAATATGTTTTGAACGAACAATAAAAATTACAGGGTTTTCTTTTAAAATAATTGAGACGAGTATCCCCATGATGGGACTAGACTTTTGGAACATTTTTGTATAACATTTGCTAAATTAGTTGGAACTTGTAAATAGCTATTTATGTCAAAACTGAATGATTATAATAATTTCAGAATAACTTCATATCACGCTAACGACCGTGGTAAGCGATCTATAGCTAAAAACAGTACAGTATCTCTCAAAGATAAATCGCAATTAGTGGTCGAAAAGCAAGAAGAACGTCAAGGAAAAAAATTCTGTGACCAAGGTGGTGTTTTTTGCATGTTGTACAAGGCTATAAATGGAGAATCAATGACTTCCTCGTCGCAATCAACAGCCCAATTACCGCTTGAGAGAAGGGACGATGCCCCTGTCAAGTACGAAGGACCTCCTACGCCGTGTCCTGCAAAAGTTGAATACGCAACCCCTGTATTCGCCAAGAATTATCAAGGCATTTGGCGATATGTGGTCCAAATTCCATACGAAGGATATTTTACGCAAACGGTTGAAGTTACTAGGTAAACTGTCAGCTTTCTTACGATTTGAAGCAATTATAATAACATTACATTACGTATTTCGTAGATGTTTACAGTCACGGTGTCATTATTTGGATGGAGGTTGTTTGTCTTCCCCGCGATGGTCGAGTCTCCTAGTTGCTGAAATATTTTACCCGGATACAGTTTTATCCAATTCCGATCTGGGTAATCCCCAAAGGAGTCCAGTTAGCGCTTCTCAACCACCATCTGTACAAGATTTCCAAGTAATTTGCGTTTCAGAATTATATCATATCGCGTTGTCAAAACGTTTATGTGTTGCAGAATTACCAACAGTATTTACATAAGCGCGCAGGTCTTCAAGCTGCTCCTGTAGTCTCAACTTCAACGCAAAAGCCGTCGCACTGCGACGGAGTTGACAACCTAGGATGCTTCCAAGTGCGTCTCTATTACGACTGGTTCTTGATTCCAGGATCTTGCAAATGTTGGAGACCAGATTACTTCAACAAATATGTCCGCAGAAAAAATATTTCAGCTGATCTCTAACGTTAAAAGATTTGGATAATGTAGCAATTTGTTTCATTTTTCTCGATTAGAAAGACTGTGTTTATTTACCATTGTTAGTCATGGAATGTTGTCTTTTACGATTTACAGTTCTTATAGCGTAAGTTGATTGTAAATAAATATATGCATTTTTTTTTTAACAAGTAGATTACAGTTTTACAAGTATACCCAATACCATCACACATACATACGATTTTATTTATTATATACATACATATATAACCACATTATCACTTATCTTATCAGTAGAAATTTATGAAGTGGAGAATTTTTCTTTAAGTTAGCTTTATTCTGTACATATGAATATAAAAATACATAATAAATTATATTTTTTAAACAGAGTTACGTGCGTACATATTTGGAATTTACTTTACATGTTAAAATGCATTTTAAGTACTGATCTATGTTGCAAAACATCAAAGAATCAATTTTGCTTCAATGAGCTATAATTAACAATATTCTTCGTCGTTTGCCAGAAACGATAGCAACTGATTATTTCCATGTGTTTTCCATATTTCACTGTTATAGATATATGCCCTTTCCTAAATATTTGAACTCCGCAATATTTTTCGCAGGTCGTACTTAGTAGATTTCCAACAGCTTCTGTTAAAAAAAAAAAAAAAACAAAAAAAACAATTTTACTTCTTAATGTTGGGACAAAGTTTAAGAAATAAATTTTATATTCAAAACCACGTGGGCTTAGATTCCCATCGCGCTTCCTCATTAGAAAGGGTAAAGAAAATAAATAAAATTCTAGAATCCATGACTATATTTAACTTCTAGTACAGTATAGTAAATTTTGGCATGTAATAAGCTATCCCTGACTATTTCTAGAATTAGATTTCTAGAAGAAGAGTAAAAAGAGAGTACAATCTTACGTATTTATATAGAATGTAATAAAATAGATAGAAAATATAATAAGTAAATGCTTGAATTTAAAATGGAATGTTAATTTTGGAATTAGAATTATTACATCATGCTACTGTTGACCAGTTCCTGAAAGTACAGAAAAAAAATTATGCGATATATGGCGCATCACTAAAATCTTTATAGTACAAAACAAGACACGAGGAGCAAGCTTAAGCGGTGGTACACATTCTAATCAGTTGTTGAATTGAATGGTTTGGTTTTGGTGAAATGGGCTTTAATTTTAATAGATTTTGTGACCTTTGGTAGCTGCGTGCAGTGTATTATTGGTGAGTGAAGTGTAATAGGTACAAATTAGACGACAAGGTGCTAAAGATGCCATGTGCACTTGTTTTTCCTTTCCCACAGTCAATACTAAACTTGAGTAAAGTATAACAGAAGTGTTCAAATGTATTTTTTCACAATGTTCGAAAATAATGAATTAACCCTCTAATGCATGAATTATCGAAATTTGTAATTATGTTTCTAAAAAATTTGAACAAACGGATAATGATCTTTGAAATAACTTATATTGGGTTTGGAATAATTTTGGTCGGCAAAATTGAAGTTTTTCAACATTTTATTTTTGGTTGCCAAATGGTAACATTATGAACCCATACAACAAAACAAAGGATTAAAAAAATACTAAAGTTCAGAAAATGTAGTAATTTCATTGATGAATTTGTAAGAAACAATTGTTTTTGGAATTGCAATAGTGAACTTGGCATTTTTGACATTTCACGCGAGAAAGCCCCTTGCAGCCTTGCAGCTTGCATCTTTCGCGTTCAATTGTCCATTCTGGCCAATGGCTAATATGGTCACTCTGAACAAAACTGATTGGTCTCGGTTCCAGACATCTTCGCGACTTTTTGGGTGGTTCTGGTGTTCCATTGTTTGATCCGCTTGGCCTTCCTCTTTTATTAGATGATCGAATTCCTGTAGAGCAAAGCTGTTCTGCCAAAAGAGTTTTGAATCCGAGAAGCGGCATTATTTTTTCCGTGGATCCTTGTTGCCTTTTTATTCGTCTATGCAATAGCCAAGAATTAACCACCACAACATCTATCATATGATAAAATATTCGGTGATACCATTTCCGACTTTTTAGCTTTATCGGGTAAAGTCCTATCAGCGAATCCTGCAAATCAACACCCCCCATATGGCGGTTGTATTCTGTGATTATATTTGGACAATCTACTTCTTTTCGGCAGTTTTCAGATCTGAAAAATCTTTTTACTTTGGTGACAGGTTGGCTTCCACAATACTCAGAAATTAGAGTGACAATTTTATTGTCGTACCATTGCACAGCATGTATATCGATCCCATCAAACTTTGTTGTGCTTTCATTTATGCTACCTCTTCCTTTTTGCTTCATTTGTTTTTCTGTCTGTCCTTGATAATCAGGCAATCGATTTTGGCGGACTGTGGCCACAGAATGAATTTTCCGTTTCGCTAAGTACGATATTAGCGGTAACGAAGAAAAATAATTATCGTAGAAAATTTTGTGGTGTTTGTCATGTGGAATAGGTCTGCTCAATCGAAGTACAACGTTACTTGCGGCCCCCAAATCAGGCTCATTATCATCAATTGTACAGCCTCGCTTTCCCGCAAACAATTCAAAATTGTAGGAGAAACCGGATACCCCACTAAGAACCCACATCTTGTAACCCCATTTATGGGGTTTCTTAGGGTTGTACGTTTTTATACTGATCCTTCCTTTAAACGGGATGATCTGTTCATCGCAAGACAGATGCTCTTCAAGAGGAATAGTCAAACAGGCTTTTTTGATTGTTTCCAGAACTGGCATAATTTTATCTAAACTGCTTGCACTCTGACTATTGTCTGAAAAATGCAATAAACTTTTGATTACCTCGAATCTATTTACTGGCATAACATTGGAAACTTGCGAAATTCTGGTTTGAGGAGACCAGTAGCTTCTGGTATTAGGTAGTTTGATAATCGACATCCAAATTATCATACCCACAAACCGTTGTATTTCTTCAACACTAGTGCACAAAGGTCTGTTAGGTCGTGTTTGGACGCTATATAAACAAGATTGGCGAACAACTTCGGTGAAAAAGTCTTCTGATAAAAAGTGTCCAAAAAGTTTCAGAGGAGTATCTAATTTCAAAATTCCATCAGGAAGTAGCTCACTGCCACAAAACAGTATACCCGCTTCATCTTTACTCGTCACTGAATTTTTCCAGTTCAATTTTGGTTTTTTAGTTACTTTCCCTCCGGATTTTTGGTCTGCTGGATTCGGGGCTTGATTGTGGAGTTGTATTAGAGGAATGTCATCTTCATCTGAGAACTCGTCATCACTCTCTTCAATGTTGTTTGAAGAAACTCCTGCTTGCACCAATAACTCTTCATTAGGGGTGTCATCGTCATCTGACAACTCAGTGTCGTCACTTTCAGAGGGGATATCACGAATGGCACAGTTTTGCGTAACATTTTTTCGCCCGTAAAATATTTTAGGATCCATTATCTGGAAGAATTTCATGTATCAATATAATTTTTTATTTTACGAAAATGTTTGGTCAGTGCATAACGTTTCCGAAAGGCAACATTCGTTGAGCACGTAATTGTTTCGATTTCCTCATGCAAAAGTCATATGTGAGAAATACAACATGACATAGTGATGATTTATGTGACCATTTTTGATTTTTACTATAGCAGTTCTTACCTTTATTTCACTATAAAAACTTCAAACTTCTAGTTCAACACACCAAGATTACAACTATAACCTTGCTTTTGTGCTGTCAACAAACAAAAATCACATTTACAACACCTAGCACCATTTATCAATTTACGCGCATAGCTATGCATTCAGTTATGTTACCAGGAGGTAACACCACGCATACAAGGAACAGTTTATAGTAATGCGAAATAGATAGGAAATTTTAAAGTTTGAGTTACCAATTGGCAACAATATGCAATAGAGGGTTAATTAATGAATTAAGTCCAAACTTTTACGTTCGTACTACGTAGTGATAATGATTCAGATTAGGTTTATATTTGAACAGCTTGAATATGCCAATCGTTTTCATACGGCTTCGTGGTATTTCCTAAATTGGTTGATAACATATCGACTCTACATTATTAATTAAAGTTCGCCACATTCCGTGCGCTTCACGAACTTAGCAGCGACTAGACAGAATCGCGTTTTGTCGACTCTTTGGGAAACCAGTAGGCAACACGAACCCTTTCTTATGAGACGAATAGAGACGAGTCTGTCTAGTCACTGCAAAAACTAATTTCACCTGCCTTGATCATCTCTAATTATAATGATCAATGTAGTTAAAAGAGAGACACAAGACTAATTAGTGCATGCTGCATAATGAATTATGAATGATAAAAAATTAGAAACGACTACGTTAATGTTTGCTTAATTGTGGAGGTTGTGTGCTTAACTGCATAGAAGGTGCAAAAGTTTGATTTAGTTAATGAGATGGCTGTGCGTGATGTATTGATACAATTCTCAAATCTCATCACTTCTAATAGGTTAAACTGATTCTGTTAGGATCCGCTATTCTAGACAATCACATAAAAATTCTGTGTATCTAAATGTAAAACATACCTGGGCTTCCAAGATTTCCTTATCCCAATTTTGTTGTACGATTTTTGGAATAACAGCCATTATAAGATTCAAAATTTTATCAACATTTTTCTTAAATATTTCTTGCACATTAGCATGTGTAACGTTAGCATAATCTTCCTTCCAACAATCATAGTCCGTAGCTACAGCTACAGCAGCATAAAGGATACCTGCTTCTTTAGCCAACATTACCTAATATAAAATTCAATTAATTCCCTACATTATCTATATTTTCTCTCGTTTAAAATTTACCTCAGGTACCGTACTCATATTAACAAGAGCACAACCAAATGTTTGGAACATTTTTGATTCTGATTTAGACGAGAATCGAGGTCCTTCAATTGTCACAATTGTACCTTCCTTGTGACAATCTACATTTATTTCTTTTGCAGTTTCAATGATTAATTTTCTTAATGATTCAGAGAATGGAGGATGCATCGGAAGATGCAGAACACCCTGTGGTGAATTTGGTTCACCATCGTAGAACGTTTGCAACCTCATATATGTACTGAAGCAAGAAATTAAATAGTTATACTGTTCAAAATACAATTAAATATAGTTACCGATCAATAAAATCATCTGGAATAATTATATCACCCGGTTTAATTTCTTCTTTTAGAGATCCTGTAGCAGTTGATGCAATAATATGGGTACAACCCAATTCCTTTAATGCCCATATATTGGCTCTATAGTTAACTTTAGAGGGGGTAATCGAGTGTTGTTTGCCATGTCTTGAGACCAATACACATGGAATTCCGTGGACTTTACCTTCCACAACACACGAATCTGACGGTGGGCCAAACGGTGTAGTTAATTGTATTTCGTTACGATCCTTTAATATATCAGGATTATCAAATCCGGTTCCACCAATAATTCCGACCTGTCTCCAAACATTAAATAAAGAAGAGGTAGAATAGGCGAATATAATAAAATTTAAAACATATTACCTTGATTTTTGTCATTTTTAAGTGCGGGTTTATCTTAAATTAATAAAAGGAATCTATCGAAAAGCTAAATAAGAACAGATATATTACAACAGCAGTAACCGGCTATCTTAAACTAAAACACATTTTGCCAAATCAATAATTTTGATTGATTATAGGTTATCACTGACGCATGCGTACGTATGTCTTTGTATCGATTCATCAGGAGGAAACAGAAATAGGCAATAATGATAGCAAGGACTGTGGCGTAGTATGCTAAACAACACGTAAGTATCGGCACCCTCCGCACCACACAAGTTTAATTTATTATATAATAATATATAGCGATTAGCTTCTTAATTAATAGATTGGTTAAATTCCCTCTAAGTAGAAGTAGATTTAACAGAGAACTTAAATTCATAAAAAACGTAGCTATTTATAACGGTTGCTCTTCTATAGAAGTCGATCGCATGCTTAAGAAAGTCCAACATAGGCTTTACGTAAGAAATTCCACGACCTTAACCCCGGTAGAAACTAATAGTAAGAAATTCGTGAAACTCCCCTTTTACGGCATATCGTGAGGCGTGGGTAAGGTTTTGAAGAGTCAAGATATGAACGTATGCTTCGGTTCGCGCAACACACTTAAAAATCTTCTCGATAATCCTAAAGATAAACCGAAAATGAGAGAAAGGTCGGGTATTTACAAAATTGAATGTAGTCACTGTAATAAAGCCTATATTGGTCAAACAAAAAGAGCGATAGAAACTAGATTCAAAGAACATATACGAAATTATCGCTACGGCAGATTGGACGCGTCGAGTGTGGCACAACATATAAATGAAACCGGGCATAGTATTAAATTAGAAGACTTAAAATTGATTAAAAACGTAACTTCGCCGCGAGAATTAGATGCGTACGAGACAGTTCACATAAAAAGTAATAAAAATCTGATGAACCGAGAAAACGGACCGTTGTCGTACTCTGTCCTTTTTGACCTTTTGCAGTAGGCTGGCACTCGTTTATATTTTTGGGCCATAAAAGAGATCTTCCCGTCCATCTGGTCGTGTTTTTCGCATGTCGTAGTTTAAGACGCGTAGAGAGTAGAATTAGGCACTTGTAAAATACAATATTTCTTCTTTTCAGATTCATTTTTAAACCGTTCTAAGACATTTTATAAGCATGTTGTATTGTGCACACAAGTGATAATACTTATATGAGCAAGATGCATAGATTTCGCAGAGATCGCAGATAACTCCAAACCCCCCTAAATCTCTGAAATAATTTCACTTTCGTTCCTTATTTTTCTAATTTGCGAAGTGATCAATCAAAAGTTGTTATATATTGTAGAGTTAAATTTTAAAATTTCGCGCGTTGCGGGAAGTTAGTTACATTTTTTGATAAAAATAGAAGATGGTAGTATGTACTTATGTATTACGCGATATGTTTAACGTAAAATAAACCTTTCGAAAATTTTTGGGTTCTTGTCTTCGCGCAGCTTTTAAAAAGGACGGGGTCTTACTACAATATAAAATAAATTATAATTTTCTGTAAATTTCTATAAAATTGTTATATCCGAGGTTTTATTCTTTTTTTTTTCTTAGGCTATTTAATAATATTTTTTAGAAGTGTTTAGAATTGTTAAACAATGCTGAAAATGAGTTTGTTTGTTATGTAACAGAATTTTACCATAAAAATGTGAAGAGAATATCAAAATATTATTACATTAAGCATATGTGACAAAAATAAACGTATTATGATTTATTATGTTTATTTTTTATTTATTCATATTCGGTTTTATATTTACTTTATTTTACAAAACTATTTAACAAAACATTGTTTCGTGGAGCTTCGATTTGTATTTAATTTGGAAAAGATGTCTTTAATAGTTGTACCCAGTCTAAATAAAGTTTTTATTTAGAAAAAAAAGTAGCAAAAAATAACATATATACACTAAAATATTACTTAACTACATACACGTAGCATAGTAGCTATCAAGTTGAAGCATGTAACGATTATTATACAATCTAGCTATGGATAGATGTCGGAAGAAGAAACATTTCTTTATTGGTAGATCTAGAAGAAAAAGCTATTCCTTACAAAAATTGGATTTTTTAATTTAGTGAATAATGTGGTTTGAGTATTGTTTTTAACAAGCGAACTGCAGATTGTGCAAGTACAAAGAAATGTTGGTTTTATGTCTATATAATAATTAAAAAGCTATTTTTCTTTATTCGAGGCCGATCCTGCCTCTATTAAATATACGTCTAGATAATCATGTTAAATATTTTATTTATTCTGTAGTCTACGAAGATTATTAAAAAGTCAAAGGTCTGTTATCTTTTTTGTTAGATCTAAATAAAGGAGATAAATTTTCACAACAATTGTATGCATGTACTATACTGATAAAATGTCTTAGTCGATTATTTGAAGATTGCAAGTATCTTTTTGAATTAAACAAAAAGAAACGCTTGCCAAAGCACCAAGTAAAGTACCTAATTTTTTTCAATTGTGTTATAATTTCAAAAAAACATTTGTCATAAATACCTTCAGTTGCAATTGTCTAAATTTTACGACGAATCCATCTAACTAAAGACCCAACTTTATAAAGCCAGAAAACGGTTACAAACCAGTAAGAATTGACACTGAACTAAAGCAAACTGAAGAATTAATGACGCAAAAGAAACTACGACGAGAAGTAAAAGAATACGAAATGCTACGAATAAAATTCAACAGACAGGTGCAATCAGTTGCGAAATGCAACACCTAACCACATCCTTACAGGACAACACTCAACAGCTCAAGGGGGAAGTTCACCGCTACAAAAGGGAGTATAAAGAAGTCAACGCAGAGATACCAAAGCTCCGAAAAGAAATCCAAAGACTTGACGGCCAAATTAGGTCAACAACAAGTCGCTAATAGGGATTCCAAATAAATCATCATCAAACAGGAATTGGTAAAGGAGGAGGAAAACTCGAGTGGAGATGGAAATATGCAGATGAAAAATGAAATCGAGGCGACGGGAGGAGATGATTCGCTTGAAGTTAAAAAAGATTGGTTAGATACCGTTAATTAATCATGAATGTTCCCTAAGTATGGTTTCCATCCTGCTTGTAAACATATTCTTTCACCAATCCAGAATACTTACTTCTCTTACAGTGATTATTTACACATTCTTATACACTTATACAAAAGTACACAAAGATAGCATTTCTTGAAGATGCTTTATTACTTGCATTTTTTTTCAATTTTCTAATTTAGTGAAAATTACTAACGACAACCAAAAAGGTTGAAAGAAAATACTTACTGAAGCACGTATAAGCAAAATTTGGCCGTAGACAGGAATTCGGGAAATAGATACTGCCAATTATCTGTATAGTATTAATACGAGGAAATAATTTCAGGAATTTCTAATTACACATCAGAAATCATTAGCTTTCAAATAGTTTGCTCATATCGATGGCGACGGTGGTTTTTGTTTAAACAATCGGATGTTTGAAATGATTTATTGTAAAACATATTTTTTCCGCAGTCGATTATTTTTTGCAGATACACTTGTTTATACCTTGGAAAGTCTCTTTCTGAAAAAAAATTATTATTAAATTTAAATTATCGCTCTAGCATAAGGTATCGGCCGTTAAAGAAACAGCGATATTTTGCAAAAATCTCAAACTATGAATCATTTCAAAAATTAAGCTTAGTAGGTATAGGGAATATTAATAAAAGTTGGCATAAATTGAAGAAACCCTTTTGAAAACGTAATAACGTACAGAATGTTCAATTAAAAAATCTTGAGTCGTGTTCTGCGAAAACTGAACATAATTGAATATAATTTTATGTTATGCAGTATTGGTCTCCGAATATTTTTTTAATCGAAAACTTTTTCTCTAAACTGCTCAAGAAAGGAATTATTTTTCGCCAAAACGCTAGGTAGGCACATTGGATATCAAATGTTTAAAGAACATCAGAAAGTTAGTCTAGTAAGCCTGCATAAACTGTATGTAATCACTACAGTTCGCCATTTTCCGTGCACTTCACGAAATTAGCAGCGACTAGACAGACTCGCGTTTATTCGTCTCATAAGAACGGGTTCGTGTTGCCTATTGGTTTCCCCGAGAGTCGATAAAACACGAGTCTGTCTAGTCCCTGCTAATTCCGTGCACGGAGAGTGACGAACTTTAGTTATTACTTAATATTTTAGTTTGATCGAGTTGTTGATGTAGACCAACGCAAAAATTCGCTGTAGTATTGTATCATTAGCATGGACTCAGACTCTTACGGCGAAGTGAGAATATGTTGATGTATTTGGAAAATGAGCGTTCTGTGTCTAATGATGAGATGTTCGCGAATTTAAAAAGGTCGTTCGCATTCTTGGTTTTCACTTGAACTCTTATCTATACACACTATAGTTTGAAAATCGGGATTTTTATTTATAACCGCGCGTAATTTATCCGTTGTAAATCTTCCTACGTTATCTGCTAGATTTCCTAACAAGATCTTTAAGGCTTCATGTAATGAAAGCTTGGTGTTCTCTAATTTGGAAATAGTATCTAAAAGAATTGAATAATTTTGGTAAATTTGGTCTATTTGAGTATGGATTTCGGTTACCTGAAACCAACCGCTGGCTTACTGAAATTGCTTTGGCTTCTTGAGGATTTAAATTTAAGATACAAGATTTAATAATGTACAAAAATTTCTCCTAATATAAAACAGCTTTAAGCCACGTTCCCCATCTAGCAATACCAGCTGTGGTGGCTGAGGAATGTCCCGACAACCCTGTTTAAACTGACGAATGCGTTTCGGAGATCTAATAAAAACTTTTTTGGTAGAAAATCTATTAACACTCGTCGAACATAACAATGCATGCTGTCATCAATCCAACCAATACTAACTGTACGCGTGTAAATCCCGACTTCGGGTATGTCCGACCGCTTTCGAAATATGTCATCCCCGCCAATGACTGCGCATTCGTTTCTGCAGGCTTAGTTTATAGTTACACCCGAACGATTTCGAGTTAACATGTTAAAGGGTCTATTAATTCATTGCCTTGTTTTTATATTTATTTTAATTTTAGTATACAAAACTGGTTTTTGAATTGTTGCACCTCTTCTTCTGCTATGGCATTTTCCCAGTACAGTGGTGGACCGGTTAACGAAAAGTACGGGCAACGAAGACTTTCGCCAAGGATTTTTATTTTCGGATAACGAATACAGTTTAGATAACCAACGCTAATATTTTTTATTTCCGGGGATCTATAATCTATTCGACCGCGAATTAAAAAAAAATTCAATGCGAACCTGGATACGTATGTTTGGTTGTATAAATTTCAATAGCTCTAAAAAACATGAAACATTAATTATAGGTATTTGTACGAAAAGTCGTTAAAAAGAATATAATGTTTTTATACGAGCTCGTATTTTGAAATAAGTTTAATAATAAAAATAAGAACATATAAAATTGAAAAGGGAGGAATACACCGTTATATGGCGCCCTCTGTGATATGTTTTCTGTATTATTAGTTTGCTCTGTAGCGAACTTGTACGTTCTTTGATCAAATACACCGAAGACAGGCGATGGATGTGTCGCCACTAATGCAAGTCTTTTTATGAGTTAATGAAAGTGCAAATATGTTACAGGGTGCGCCATGTAACGGATCACGATGCTTTATATTGAAATGAACATCTTTTTCAGTAATTTTTTTCTCAATTTCTTATTTTCTTGTTGCTAAACGGTTGGCATTTTTAGAATGAACACCGAATACTTAATGTCAACATTATAGAACAAGTGTTAATGACTTATTTCGATTAGGCGTGTGAGTTATATTCTTTTCGAATGAGTTTCAATTAAACTAAGCACAAATTTTTAACAACTTATCACAGAACTGTGTCAAAGATGTTTTAGGAAGGATGGGTCAAATTGAAGTTAATATAATTAGCAACAACAATACTTTCAAAATATCCTGGGGAAGAGATCAAGACCATCAATTGATCAGAACTGATTAATATGATTTCTTATTCATTGTCTATCTTGTAAAATATTTTTGCAATAAATAAACTAAGAACTATAAACTTATTTCAGTTTTGTAATTTCAGAACGAATTCAGAAAAATCTATGGTAAGCCGGCGTCTTGAAACGGATTGCATTCGTTAAACCTGTCATCCACTGTACAGACTATTTTTCTGTATACATTCAACATAACACAAATACCTTAAGATCTTCAATCTCCTTGTCCCAGTCTTTTGTTAGAATTTGTTTAATGCAAGCGTGGATCAATGTTTCAATGTTACTTCGCTGAGCAGCTTTTACTTTCTTAATTATTTTCACGTTGTTCTTGCTACCATCTTTCCAATTATCGTACGATGATATCAAAGCGATGCATGCGTATAACATCCCAGCTTCTTTACATAATATCGACTAAAAAGACAATACATTGCTATGCCGATAGGAGTTATCTTGATAAATGTTTACTTCTGATGATAGAACCATATTGACAAAGTCACCTCCGAGCTTTTGGTACATGATACTTTCAGGTTTGGTAGAGAATCGGGGTCCGTTTATAGTAACTCCAACTCCGCCGTCACCACAACTAATGCCTGCTTGATTAGACGCCTCCAAGATGGATTTTCGTAGAGGTTCACAGAATGGAGGATTCATGGGGCATAATAAACAACCCGGTAACGATCCCGGCTTCCCATCAAAAAAGGTATGGTTTCTACTATTAGTACTAAAACGATCATATGTTGAAGATGCAAAGGAATTATGTACATCAGGCCTTGGAATCTTACAAATCTATAAAATTATCGGGAATAAGAAGACTTCCTGGTTTTATTTCCTCTTTAAGCGATCCGCCTGTTATTATATCGATAACATGTGTGCATCCAGTTTCCTTTAATGCCCAAACGTTGGCTCTGTAATTTATAAGATTGGGCGGAAAATAGGGGGGCTCTGAACATCGCGGCATTATGGCACATTCCATCTTATCAATCAAGCACTCTATCAATAATCCCGATGGATCCCCGAAGATTGTTGTTACCGGTCTTGGCACAGGAGTTCTCATTATTTCCATGTTATCTAAACCATGTCCTACTATTATACCTACCTGCAAGATTTAAAGAACTTATTTAGAGCTTTGCTGCTTTATTGGATAACGTAAATTACCTTGTACTTTGAAGTCATTGTGTGAAGTAATTTAAATTTTAAAGTCCAAAGAAAATAAAAGTCTTGAGTATTGTAACTGAAAATTTTTGATGATATGAGATTTTGATTATGTCAACAAGTAATGTGTAAATGCCAGCAGTGACATTTTATAACACACGTGCGTTTTTTGGCAGTGTGAAGCAGTGGTTACCTAAGTTATCAGTTCTTGCTTTTGTTTGTATTGATGGGTTGACGGTGAGTCCATCTGGTTTTAATGTCGGTGGGGAAGCATTTACATTTCATTTTGATACGGCGGCCCCTTATTGTTGTCATCCTTCTTATTTTTATTATTATTATTATTATTGCTATTTTTTTGTTAGAAGTATGCGATATGTCTTGGACGACCTGAGATATGAAGTTTTTGGTGTAGGGATTTTAGGTAAACTAGGTATCTCTTGGACCCTTCGCAAGGCAACTGTATTTTAGTGGTAGGACGACATATGAGTGCGAATTTTATGTGTCGCATCTGTGTTTGATAACATTTGAACTTGAGTCGATATGATTTTTTTTTTATTTCTCCAATTTGCTGCTGTACTACCGCCGCCACTGGACGTTCGGGTATCATCAGAGGAACTGGCTGCTATCTTTGGCAGCTCTTTTTAGGCCGGTATCGTGACCAATAAATATTGTAATCTATACATCTTAAGCAAGTGAATGGGAGACGTTAAGTAAGACTTGATGTTTTGGTTTGCTAAGTGAATGATTCAATGGATTTACGAACCCGGTTGTTGTCATTTTTGTACCAGACATATCGGCAATGCAAATTAATGTTAATAATAGATAAATTTATAAGCTGTTTATGCATTATTCAATGTTAATACTCCATAATATTACGGTCACCAAGCATGATATTGATTTCTAAATAGTCAAGCTTCGACTTCTATTGTCTTGACACAAATCCTATATAAATACGTTATCGTTTGTCCAACGAAATGAGGAACATGAGCTAATTGTTCCTGGGGATAAACAATTTCTTACAGTTTGCGTTCGACACTGATACCCCGAACAATACCTGAATTTACTAATAACATAAAACGATATTTATTATGCATTCAGAGTATTAATTACAGAGAAACGAAGTACTATACAATACCTGTGTAACTATTTACATAGCTTAAATTGTAACATTTATCAATATAAAATTATTAATAAAATCGTTAATAGGAACAATATTATTAAGTACATAATATGTATAAATTACATCACAGTTTCAGCGTTCACATCTACAAAAATCACTTCAGTGGTAATTTCTCCAGAGGAACACCCGGAGGCGGCGCCGTGCTCGAAGCCGTTTCCGGGAAAGTTGTTTCATGTTGTCGTCGTAACTATCCATCGTCTTGCGTTACAGTGGATGTATTGGCGGTTGTTTTTTCCGGGAGATTTATTGGGCTTTGCGTTATTACACATCGACCACCGCGAGAAAGGCTTCAACGACGTCGTGTCTCCACCGCCCGATGAGTTGCTTGTACTATTACCTGTTAATAAACGAAAAAGGATATAAGTCAATATAGTGCATGATGGATGGAAGTAGTGCTTATTGATCAAGAGTTCTGTATACATACAGTATGTCCACAGATCAAGTTAGTATATTTGGGAAATAAGTACCGCACAGTTTGAAACGTATTTTTAGTTTGTATCAGTATCAGTTGGAAATCAAGGATTCGTTTTAAGAAAGATGTCTAATTATTTTTTATTACGAATAATATTTATTTTCCAAAAATAAATTATATTACATAGAAAACACTTTCGTATTTTCGTAACTGAAAATGTTAGTGATGGAGCCATGCTGAGTTAAGAAGTTAGAAAATACTGATTTTTTATGATCCAAAGGAATTTTGCTTCAAGAAATCCTTTTGCGATAAAACTTTCCTTACGTTTATGTATGACCGTAAGGCTCATAAACAAACCAAACATTTTATTTTTAAAAATTATTAACGAATATATAACATTAATTAAACTAAAAAATTTGTAATAAAAGGGGCAAAAAAAGTCTGACTGAAATGTTCAAAGTATTAATGCTTAGAGTATGATCTTAGACGGACTTTGAATTGATAAATTGGACCAGATTTTACCTCGCTAGGTAACGCACTATACATTTGCGAATGTGGGGTGCGCAAAATCCGCTTAACTTGTGTTGTAAGATTGTACACTTGAATTTGTTGAAAAACTTAGACGCGGTAAGATATTTTACGGGTTTTAAGGGTTACAAAATTTCTTTGCGAAAGTAGCAAGATATCTAATTAAGTTTTTATTCATAAAAGTAAAATAAACTTAAAAATATCTCCTCCAGTAATATATGAACTAAATAATAAATTATTACTCCAATGTTTAAACAATTTCTGCGACAAAAATTTAGACGCTCTGTTGCAAATGTACAACAAAAATCAACAAATGAGTGATCAGTAATGCGTAGATCCTCCATTGTTCTTAATCACTTCCAATAGTCTGTTATTAATAGATTTATATAAATTTAACACGTAATTTTGAGGGATATTCTGCCATTCAGTCACTACTGAAGTTTTTAGTTCCTGTACCGTCAAATATTGACGGCCTCCGCCATAAACGCGACGTGCCAATTCACCCCACATGTTTTCAATAATGTTTAAGTCTAGTGACCGTGCCGGCCACTGTAAAGTTTTAATCTTTTTCTCTTTAAACCATTCAGTCATGGTTTTGGCTTTATGAATTGGCGCGTTATCTTGCTGAAAAACAAAATTGCGCCCGACCCGTTGGATTCCAAAACGTAGAAGATTGTCACGCAATAAGTCTTTATTCGTCACAGATGTCATTTTGTTGGTGCAAAACACTATCCCACTTTTATCGCGAAATCCAATCGCTGCCCATATCATCACAGATCCACCCCCTAATTGTCTGGTCATTTTCACTTTTGGTTCCTTTCTCAGATTATGATAATAATGCGAGTGCCCATCCGGTCCGTCCAAATTAAAACGCTTCTCATCGGAAAATATGTGTCCTTCAGCAAATCTCAACCTCGCTTCTTTGTGTTTCGCCGAACGTGGCGGTTTTCTCAACATTTTCTTCCGTGCTATTACCGGTGACACTTTTAAAATCCTTTGAACATTACGCACGTGCGTTTGTACCCCCGCCTGTTCTGCAATAACTCTCGCGGACGCAGGAGAATTGGATGCACATCGCAATATCATGCGTTTATCCCGCTCACTCACTTACAGCTTTCGGTGGCCCCTGGCCTTTTGGTTTGCCGTAATTTTCCGGATCTTTTAGGAAATTTCTAACGGAATGATCGCTTCTTCGTAACCGACGAACAATTTCCTTCTTACTAACACCATCCTGGTGCCAGGCTAGAACTTTACCCCTTTCTATCAAGGATAATTACTTTTTTCTACCCATGTTGCAAACACCTTATAAAATGTAATTTCTCGTGGTGAAATGTGTACACTTTACCAGCACAACCACTGCATATAAAGAGAAGTATCAAATTAAAACATTTTTGCTTATATTAATGTAATAAATGCACAGGGTCTAAATTTTTGTCGCATTTAAAATTCCTATTTTGATCTGGGAAAATCTCAATTACCCCACGTAAAGCAATAAATACCCAGAAATATCTATAGATGGACTATTTACATAACAAGTATTAATAATCCTCATTTACATTTTATATAATGTCTATAAACTTTGTTTCCTAAATACAAACGATACCCCGTCTATGTTTTTGTCGGATAGTGTATTCTTCCGGAAACTATATAATCCAATTCTTAAAACTCTTCTGACAACGTTACGAAAAGTGTATCCGAAATATATACAAAAGTATCAAAAGCGATGGAGGAAACAATTACTACCTACTAATTTTAGGGTTAAAAGGGAAGTATTCATCATAAAACATAGAAGTGAAAAGGTTTTCCCACAAATTCTATAATTTCATTTAATATTGCGACCGGTTTCAAGTCTAACTTTTATTACAGTTTTTAATTACCGCCAAGTACTTGCAAACGATGCTTTGATCATTTATTTTACTTGTAATTTGTAGAATTGTTACTCCGAAAGTAATTAAAATGGTTTTCAATTCAACGGGTACAATAAATCAGAATTGGGCCGATAATTAAATTATTTATGAATAAAATCAATTAAAAAGTATTCTTGCGACGAGTTATAAAAGAGTTATGTAAAGACTCCTCAATATAAGAGGAAACTCTCAGTTAATGATGAAAAGTAATTTGTTAAAATAGAAAGGAGAAGCAGTACAAATATTAACACTGTCGCTTTTACTTTGGTAAGCTATAGGGCTCTATACCCGGTACTATTATTTGACTGGAGAGTGACTTCTACTGTTGGCATTACTCTCGCGATAATGACTTCAGCTTCAGAAGCATTTCGTATGTTGATGAAACATTATTTTTTTACGCAGGAAAAACATTAAAGGAACCGGAGAGAAGCTACATCAGAAATTCCAATTTTTTTTAATCAATTACATTTCTTAGAAATAAAAACCGAAGAGATTTATACAACCATAACGTCATGAAAGAAAAAATAATATCGTAATATATGTATTACATGCATTTGTACATACATATGTATGTATATATCAAACCTGCCAATGCTTTTAGCTTAATATACATCTTATTTGGCTTCGATAAACATCGTATGCGAGTGTATGGGTGGAAAACAATTCCTTTCTTGATTAATTTAGAAAAAAAAAAACACTTTCCAATAAGTATTATTTGGAGGTACGTCCTGCACAACATTAAATTTTATTCAATATAGAGCGTTCAGTTTTTTTGACTTAAATAGAACAACTTTCTTCAAAATTCGCTGTTGCTCTGTTTGGTTCCGATCGGCTATATTCTGATCGCTTTGGACCCATTCGGCTGCATTTGGCTATATTCGATTTTGTTCGGTTCAGTTCGGTTTTATTCAGCTACATTCGACACACTCGGCGGCAATCAGTCTCGTCGACTCGTTATTGGTCTGGTTCGATTTCTTTTGTCTCTGTTCGGTTTATCCGACTATCTTCGGATTCGTCTAGCTTCATTCGGTCTGGTTCGGACTCATCGAATGCCGTTCAGCTTTTTTAGTACTATTTCTTCTACTTTTTCATTGCTTCCATCGGTGTAAATCAATGATCTAATGTAAGTTCACTTTTATTTAATATATCTGTAAACGATTTTGGAGTTACTTGATTGTGAAGTTGATGAGTTAAAAATCTACTGAAATATTTCTACTGTTGATGACTGCCTTCTCTCAGAAAGTAATCTTTTCATTATACATAAATTGTGTGTTAAGAACATGATGAGGTGTTGACAAGTATGCTGTGCTAACTTTGTCTGGACGATCGAGTCCGTATATGTACCATCATTACTGAATGTTTTTCTAGAGTTATCCAATTTAAAAACTTCGGAGTTGTTTTCGACTCTTAACGCAACTTACGCTTCTGTTTCATGGCGATCTTCCAAGTCATTAAGTTCTTTATACGCTCTTCTAGGCTTGTTCTGAAAATTTTATTCTGAACACTTGTTTGGTCCAAGTTTGAGTACACGTCTGTTGCTTGGTGTCCTCTGTCTTTGAACGTGTACGAAAGCGATTTTTAAAATACCTGCTTTTAAACAAGATGGTATTTTTCCCCAACGCGGAGTCGATTATAATGGTTTACTTGATTTATCTCTCACTCATCAATGCTGCTTTCGAAAATAAATTTCAACGAACCAGCCTACAGTGTGGTCCCTGTTAAGCAGTTTTGTATTGCGTGCGCATGGACGGGTGGCGGGACGATGGACAAAAAAAAGAGGAATCTTTTTAAGTTGGAATTATGTATTAGGCACGTGACGAATAAAAAACGTTGTTAGCTGTTGTGTTAGTTTTCTTCTTATTCTTTATTCATTTTCAATGTATTTTCTGGTCCTTCGAAGCAAGCAAACATACCAATATTAACGCAACAGTCCCAAAGTATCGGACCAACGTTATGCGTCTTTACTGCATTGCATATTGTTGAATTATATTGTTTTGTATGTCCTGTTGATGGAACTCTGTTCTGTTGATCAGTAAACTATTATCATTGCTATTATTAAAAGTTGTTTTCTTCAGGTGAGGTCGCTTGTAATCGTGGTTATTCGATGGTTAATTAATTATATCAGTTGATCAGAAAGATGCTTTATTTCCCGAAGAATCCCTAAGGCTGCAATATTTATAGCAATAATTGCAATTGATTGCAAAATTAATAGTATATTTTCCTCTTTCATTTCACCATATTCAGATACACTACCGTTCATATATTTGGGGACGATTAATTTTTTAATCGTCCCCAAATATATGAACGGAAAAAAAAACTATTTTTACAGTTTTTTTTTAATTCGGATAAGAACAAAAAGTCATTTGTAATTTAATTTACTTCTGTACATTGAGTACACTACACAGAACTAAAAATATTCCAAAAAGAAATGTTGTACTAATTATAATTAGGTCTATACGGATTTTTCGTCTGTATGTCCACCCTTTGACTTAATTATTGCGGTACATATTCGTGGCATTCTTGGAATTAAAGATTTCAAAAATGTTGCTAGGATCGGTGCAAGCTTGCTGGAGCCTTCTCCATAAATCTTGTGAATTAGTCGCTCCTTTTTGGCGAATCCTTCTGTCCAGTTCATCCCATATTAATTCGATAGGCGACAGGTCAGGAGACTGAGGTGGCCAAATCATTCTTTTTATACGATCTTCTTTTTCCAGAGATGCTAGATAGTTTCTGCATATACGAGAAGAATGCTTATCCTCTTGAAACGTAAAGTTTCGACCTCGTAATCGTTCCCCAGTTGGTACAGCATTCTCTTGTAATATTTTGAGATAGCCCTCTTTACGAAGTATTCCCTGTATTCTTACTAAATCACCTACAACTGGTCCCGCAAAACAGCCCCAAACCATTACGTTACCTCCACCGTGCTTCACTGTAGCTAAAATACACTCTTCACTAACTCTTTCACCAACCTGTCGCCTAACGAACGTCCTCCGTTTGGAGCCAAATGTTTCAAATTTGGACTCATCTGTCCACAGCACGTTGCACCACTGTTCGAATGTCCACTGTCTGTGTTCTTGTGCCCACTGCAATCTTTTTCTTTTATTTTGAACTTTCAAAAGCAATTTTCTGGCAGCTACTCGTCCCTTTAAGCCTGCCGCAATTAATCTTCGTTTCACGGTCGAATGCGAAATAGGATTTCTTCGTGAAACATTGACTTGCTGCGTTATTTTGGGACCCGTTAGGAAACTGTTTCTTTTTGAAACAAGAACCATGAACTGATCCTCAGCAGCTGCTGTCTTCTTTTTACGTCCAGAACGTTTCTTATCAGCCAAAGAACCCGTTGCCGCCACCCGTTTTAATGTTGTAAATACACCAGTTTTCGATATTTTTAATTTTTTCGCAATAACTGCCATTGAGTATCCTTCATTACGTAAAGTAATAATAGCAGAACGCGTTTCGATGGAAATTTCTTTTCGTTTTGCCATTTCAGCACCACCCGTTTATTACGATAGTTAAATTTAAACTAAACTACTATCAAGATCGATTTTATTTTAAATACAAGACGATATCTGCTTTGTTTGTTGTACTAAGTGTTCCTCACATTATTCCTTTGTGGAAATATTCGACAATATTTTCAAGTTTACGTTTACAACCCCATAAAAGGGATTAAGAGGAATTTTGCCTGAGGCTGCGGTAGAATATAAATTTGATGGGATAGAAGAGAATACTGTTGTAAATTATGTTCATGCATATAGAAATGTATACTCTTTCATATAAAACACAATCAATTGTCAATATTTCAATTTTGCTTATTTTCCGGAGTTGTTCTTAGTCGTCCCCAAATATATGAACAGTAGTGTAGGTGTATTCAAATTTTGAATAAAATTTTTCATATTCTTCGTACAAATATGAGTAAATGAAAAATAGCTTAAATACGTTATTGAAATAAATCCTACAAATTGTTATTTATTGATAATATAAGAATTTTTAACGCTGATAAAACAATACAACAAAAACTAGCGTTCATCATTTACATTTGGAATACGAGCATCACTAAATTCGGCGTATTTCGTTTTATATTTGGTATGTTTCCAACTACGCAAACATGAGGCGCAAGAAAATAGTTTCAATCCTCTTTGCAGGTTTATATTGTCGTGAATATCTTTGTGTTTGTATAAATTGTTGTGGTATATTGGAAAGTGTCTTTGTTTGACATGTTTACACGCTTTTAGTTTATTTTTATTGCGCGGTGAAGCGGAAGACTTCTTCCCTCCAATTTTCCCCAGATTGGGAATTTATCTTTGTCTCATACATACAGTAAGATAGAATTTTGTTAAAAGAAACACACTAATTAACAATTATAAAAATTAAATCACAATTATTTACCTTTTTATTTCAAAATTCTATCATTCCGTATTCGGACAAGCATATTGCCAAAAAATATAATGCTAGATAATAAGATAGCTTAGCTTCCTCATGGTATTGATGGAATAATTCACGGCAAACGCAATAAAAGGAGAGAGAAACGGCAGGCATACGTTTCTTTTGTACTAGAGGGCGCCAAGAAATGTTTGTTTTGAAAGTAGTGGTATTAACTGTGAGGCAACAGCGATAGAGGTGGAGATAAAAAATAGTCTCGAAACCACGCCGATGACGCCGGGTAGGCAGAAACATGTCCGTGTGTTAGTGTAGTTTTTTTCTCTCCTTTTGTTGCGTTTGCCGTGAATTATTCCATCAATACCATGAAGAAGCTAAGCTATCTTAGCATTATATTTTTTGGTTATCGTTTCTAGGCATTTTCTGATTTGTTCTGTTCAAGCATATTTCCGTTCGGATGCAGTAATAAAATAAAATAAAATTAAAGCACCTGGCACTACCGTACCTGTACACTTCAACACGTTCACATTTTTTTCGTCACGTTTTCAAGTAGTCAATGATATTGTTTGGTTGAATTTGAATTAGTAAATCATGGATAAAAATTTTAAAAAGAAATCCAGTGGAACACACAAGTTCTACGACGACTATTTTTTAAATTTTTCGACTAGAACTTAAAATATTAAAGATTATTAAATTTTCACCACAAAGAAGATAAGAAACCCGAACTATTTCTTTTTGGACTTCATAACAAACATCTTTGAGGGAAGTACTTGATTATAGATCGGAGCCAGTTTCAAGCTCAGATCAAGATCGGACTTCAAACAGAACAATTTCAGAAGAAACAGAAGTGTGCAGGTACCGAAAATTAAATATTTTGGCCAAAACAAACATGAATTCAATTTAAAAATTCATCAATAAATTTCAACCTTAAAATTTTATTTAAAAACATAGCTATTGGTAGGGATTGCGGTAGAAACTTGTATTCGCATTTTTTTTTAAAGAAAAATATTCAACATTTTGTAAGAAAGAAATATAATATTCAATTTTATTAAAGTAAATCCTACTCGCAAACTTTAAAATTTGTTTAATTTGATTTTTAATCTTTCTCGAATTTTCGAGGCAAAAATAAGTAGATACCAGGTTCGAGTCACATTTCGCTTAGTACGACAAAATCTTTTATTAAAAACTAGTCTCATATCTCATAAGATTTTATTTTATTAAAATATACAGAATTAAATGAAATATTACCTGCTGCGTTTCGGTAGTTACTGGAAGATGTATAATGCCTGAGGAGAAGACGTGGCAGTTCTCTGTTAAAGGCTAAATATATCCAGGGATTCACGCAACTATTCAAACTATACAAGAGGGTCAGGATTGTAAATTCCGGACCTGCAAGCACAAGAAACGAATTATTGGAAAGGGCGGTAAAGTTATTGAATGGAATCAAATTCCTAACAATAATATATTATGTAAACGTCGAGAGATCAAGAAAAATGTATGGTTCCGAAATGAAGAAAAATTTGGTTGACATTTGCGAAAGTATTGTAATATGTACAGCGTTCGGCAAAAGAAAACGCATTAATCTAAATATAAACTTAAAAAAAAATTATTAACAAAATTTATTTAACAAGTTATTTTCTATTATTTTCCATCACTTTTTTTCACACGCTTCTTACGGTAATAAAAGAAATATTTTTGTTTTAAACGGTAATGGCAAAACTTCTTGGCAAATTTCTTAATAAGGATGAGTCTAACGCTTATGGGTTGATAACTATTGGGTATGTATTGTATGAAATGTATTAAATTAAATTAGATCGTTAAGTTTTTAACTACCTGTGTATCTGCAAAATGTTATACTTTTTGTGTAATAAGAAGGTGAGATAGAGGGAACATAAATTTAGAGGCACTAATACACAGACAGCAAATTATTGCGTTTGTGGAAACAGTAACATTTCATCAAGACTGACTTTATTAAGCAAGCGTGGAGCATGTCGATGGTATAGACGCGTTCCACTTTATAGTGTTACAAAATTTACTTCGTCGACAGGTTAATTCGCAAAAATTACTGCGGAAAATATTGAACAAAATATGTTAATTAAGGATAAAGTATGAAATAAAGATATATAATATCACATAAATTTGCGGATTTCGGTTTCTAGCACGTTATAACACGAATTATACATATATTGCACCTGTGACGACGGTGAAGACTGGAATGCCGTTGTTTTAAAAATTATAAATTAATCATTACGTGTATAGGTATTGCAATGGCAATTCCAGAGGAACTCTTATAATAATAATAATAATAATAATAATGCCTTATTTGGCCGACAGAGATAGGATACGAATTATAGGGCAAAAAGAAATATACACTGGATACTCAGTACATGTTCTTAAATACTATAAAAAAAAAATTATTACGATAAAAAAAAGGAAACGTAAAGAAAAACAAATTTAATAAGTATAGACTAAAAAAATAACGCTAAAAAAGAACTTCGTCATGATATTGATAAAATCATTTACGGCAAACGTAATACAAGAAGAGAGAAAATACACTATCCACGCACATGTTTTTGCCTACCCGGCGTTATCAGCGTGGTTCCGAGAGCATTTTAACTTTACCTTGTACCGCAGTTAATGCCACAACATTTCGAAATGACGAGTTAGACATTTGTTGGCGCCTTCTTGTTAGAAGATACCAAGAAACTAAGTACGAGTTAAAATACCCTCGGAGCCATGCCATTGCGTTTGCCTTAAATGATTCCATCAATACCATGAGGTAGCTATTTCTAGCATTATTTCTTTTGGTTGTTGTTCTAGGTATTTTCTGATGTGTTTTGTTATATACATCATGGTAAGCCTATGTGCAGTTTTCTAAAGTGCTTTTCGCGCACGTCATCTCGTGGTAAGCAGTCCAAGAACTGCTTGAGGGATGACTTGAGGAACAATACTCGGTTTATGACGCTGCGTTCTAAACAGTAGGTATGTGTTTCTTGGTACTAGAGGCCGTTGTTTCGAAATGTTGTGGCATTAAATGTGAGGCAACAGCGATACAAGGCAGGGTTGAAAATACTCTCGAAGCCACTGGCGCTAATAATTCATGACATACACTGCCGTTCAGTGAAGTTCGGTCATACAATAAAAATCTATTATATCACACTGTATACGATTATTAATACATAAAATTAAAAAAATATTAAGCATACACTCTTTTCTAAGGGATTAAAGCTATAAATTATTATGTAAAGTAGAAATATTGCGACAACCACAATAAAGTCCCTTTTATTATCATTCCAAGAATTTCTCGGAAGTACCGATCTTTTGAAACGCATTGCCATTCGAAAACCCTTATTATGTCGGGGCAACAGAGCAAAACGGCTACAGTGGGCCCGTTCTCATCTAGATTGGTCGTTAGATGATTGGAAACACGTGCTTTGGACTGACGAGTCAAAGTTGAGGTTTTTGGGCAAAATCGACTAGTTTATGTCCGAAGATCTAAAACCGAAAAAATTATCCCCGACTTCATTGTGCCTACAGTGAAGCAAGGGCGTAGTTCTGTGTTAGTGTGAGGATGTTTCTCCTTTGCTGGGACGGGAGATTTATGCAGAGTGCAGGGTGTAATGAGGAAGGCAAATTATTTTGCAATACTCCAGAATCATGCAGTGCCATCAGGATTGCGTATAATAGGCCGTAACTTTACATTCACGCATGACAACGACCCAAAACACACTGCGTTAGTGTGTAAAAACTATCTAAAGGAGCAAGAAGAACAGCACACCCTGAAAGTAATGACATGGCCCTCACAAAGTCCAGATTTGAACCCTATAGAGTTGTTGTGGGATGAACTGGACAGGAGGATCCGAAAAATATGCCCAACTTCACAAGAACATTTACGGAATATTCTGCAACATGAATGGATTAATATTCCACGATCCGTTTTAACAAAACTTATCGAAAGAATGCCTAGAATAGTTCGAGCGGTGATTAAGAGCAAAGGAGGTTTTTTCGATGAAAAAAAAAAATAATTCTCCAAAGCACGTGTTTCTAATCATCTAACGACCAATCTAGATGACAAAGGGCCCACTGTAGCCGTTTTGCTCTGTTGTCCCGACGTAATAAGGGTTTTCGAATGGCAATGCGTCCATGAAGGTCCGCTTGTTGAAGTCGACGTTTTACCGTACTCGCCGAAACTTGTTCTTCACGGCCGCGATTGACTTCGGCTGCTATTTGTGGCGCTGTTAATTTTCTATCGCGTTTGCTTAATAATACAATTTTCAAATCTTCAGCTTTTGTTGTTTTCCTAGATGCTCCAGGACGAACACGATTTTCTATAGTTCCAGTTGTCCGATATCGCTTTATGATGTTATTTACTGTTGAACTTCTCATATTTATTTTTTTCAGCAATTTGTCGCCCTAAATATCCTTCTTCAAACGGCGTAATAATGCATGAACGTTTTTCTACACTGGTAGGCTTGCCACGTGCCATTTTGAAGTAAATTTTCTTAAAACTTTCGCACAAAACCGACAAATGCACACCAACACACGTTTAACAGTAAAACGAAGCAAATTTATATCTTTACGCCTGTGATAAATAAATAAGAATGATACTGCGGTATATTTCCTAAATGTATTGTTCGTTAATAATCCCCAAACGACCCGTTTCAAAAGATCGGTACTTCCGAGAAATTCTTGGAATGATTATAAAAGAGACTTTATTGTGATTGTCGCAATATTTCTACTTTACATAATAATTTATGGCTTTAATCCCTTAGAAAAGAGTGTATGCTTAATATTTTTCTAATTTTATTTATCAATAATTGTATACAGTGTGATATAATAGATTTTTATTGTATGACCGAACTTCACTGAACGGCAGTGTATATCCATTTAAAAGATTGTATGTGTAAATATTCGTCTTCTTTCTCGAGACCCTGGTACCCTCAGGGTGTCGGATTTAATATTTAACATAACAACATACTTAAATTTATTTGATATACATAACTGTAACAAAACCATCCGCATACAAAATAAAAATCGAGTACCCAACCGACGTCGGAGAACGTCCTGGCATCCGCCGCTACTTCACTTATGTGTCGTACAGCGCTTAGATCCGCTCTATGTATGCTTTACGACTTTTCCGCTTCTATGAGGAGGCAGTAGCAATGTGGTATAGGAAATACACGAAATAATAAAAACATCAAAAGTGGCAAATTTAAGACACAAATAAACATTGCGATTTTATATATATATTGAGAAACAATTCTACAAAAGTACATAAAAATGCGCCCAAAGATATGTACACACAAGCAAATAAGTAAAAATCATTATAAAATGTTTATAATACTACGGTATATGCATATTTTTTTAGATAAACAAGAGGGAAACCTCAAATTGTTTTAATTTTTTTGTTTTGTTATAAGGAAAAGATACGTACTGCAGAGCTATCGAGCAATAAAGCAAGTATTTTATACGTTTAAGCAAAAGCAATTGGTGCACCGAAGTAGACGACTAGCGGCATTGTTTTTCAAATCAGGAGAGCGTAACTGAAGTACTAATTAAATGGATAATGATAGATCCATCTCACGTTTGTCCTCGATTTCGAAAGTTTTGAAAAATGTAATGGTTCAGAGATTATTGTCTTCCTTCTTAACGAATAATATTTTAAACTTGTCTCTCTGTCAGAAGCTTCTACTAAAACAACAATTTTGCAATTTTTGAACAACCTATATGAACGTCTAAATAATGGTCTTAAGTGCACAGGTGTGTTTATGGACCTTAGCAAAGCGTTCGATATGGTTACATATCACTCGATGTTGGGCAAGCTCTATAAGTACGGCGCGTGCTCGTGGTTGGAGTCGTCCTTGGCAAATAGTTGCGGCGTGGAATTGCACAAGGTTCAGTAATTACCCTTCTTATCTTCATCGTATTTGTTAACAACTTGCCGGATATATAATTTTGTCCTCTATGCGGAAGGCACTTCCTTTTTATCTATTGGTCGAGCAGAGTCGAACAACAATAAACTTTATTTGAATCTGAATAAAATGTTCTTTATGTACTTTGCACCCGACATTAACAAAACGATTGTAAGTTATCTAATTTCCATTGGTGGTAAATCTATTAAATTTTTGGGCGTTTAAATAGAGAGCAGTTTGAGCCAGAAAACCCATACACGACATCTGCGTACTGAATAATCTTTCATCTGCTTTTTTTTATATAAACTGCGCCAAGTCGTTTCAGGTGATGTATTTCTGCGTTACTACCATGCCACTTTTCAATCTAAAGAATTATATAGATTAATTTTCTGTGGATGCTCTAGCTTTGCAGGGAAAACAGCATCCATACAGCAATAGTTGGCAATTAGATACATGTGTGGTGCTAGAAAATCTTCATTTTGTCAGCTGGAAGTATTAACTCTGGCAGGACTATGTGTCTTGGAAGACATAGTGTACATATGCAAGAAACAACGAATATTACATTAGAACTAATAACTCGCTTCAGGGTTATGAAACTAGGTATGGTAATTTGTTTTCTATCCCATTACATGGACTCAGTACGTATGAGCGCTCACCACAATACGTTGGAGACATTTTTAACGAGAACGCATAGAAAAAAGCTTTAAAACAATACCTAGTAGATAATGGTTTTTTATTCATTAGATGAATTTTTAATTAAATAGGATTTGTTTTTTTCTCTTTCTGTTTATTCGATAAGTTGTGGTTAGTAAATAGTTACTAGCTATAGTATTACTTGTTGTAACGTTTTATGTGAATTTCAATAAGTCATTATGAAAGTTCGCCACTTTTCGTGCGCTTCACGAAATTAGCAGAGAGAGACTAGACAGACCCGTGTTTTCTCCTCTCATAAGAACGGGTTCGTGTTGCCTACTGGTTTCCTCGAGAGTCGACAAAACACAGTCTCTGCTAATTTCAGAACTTGAATGATTATATTATTATTATTGTTGAAGATTGTTAATAACAATCTGGGCAAAACGGATACTATTTTTTCCTATCTGAGATTAATCCTGTCGGTTACTTTTCGTTTATTCTACTGCCTTATAAAATTACTGAAGTAAAGAAATATATTTTCAAGTACTGTAGAATGGGGTGAATATAGATTTAAATCTAAACGTTTTCAGGGTTCGGACCGTGTCATGGTTGAACGAAAACTCGAGCTATTATTATTATTAAGATTGTAACAAGCTTTAAAGCTTATGTTGACTGTTACCATACTTAAAATGAACTAGTATGCTTGAGCAAGTAAGCCTCTCCACAATTAAAATTCAAAGAATGATGTAATTTCATTTTTGAAGATTTCACTAAGTGCTGATTACATGGACCCGAGACTAGTTCGAATTATCAAAAATACGATGTAAATATAAAAAAAGTTACAAAAAAGAAAAAGTAAATGCAGTTATAATAAAAAGATTAGAAATTGAAAAATATAAAGACTTTTCACTGGGTCACCTTATAACTTATCGTTGTCAAGGCAGCTTAATTATTCTGAAAATTATGCACAACTTGATCTCTGTTCCTACTTGCCGCGAAGATAAAAGGAAGGGACTCGTAACCCTGCTGTGGGGATGAAGCCGGTAAGTTAAATTTATAACAAGCGTACATAACACTTGAAAACAAACTTTGTCTGTTTCGGTGCTTTTGTCATAATTCGTCAGTTTCAAGGGATTATCTTACCTCAGAATACCCTCTGTTCCAATTTCGATTTTAGCGGGTTATCCAATACATCATGCACGTATAGTGCCATTATTTCTGTAAACATGCGCTCGACGTTTGCGAACTTCTGTCCTCAACCGTAACGTATCCCGAATAAATTAATCAACTTAACTGATTATAACCTGTAAATCGTGCTATCTTGCAGAGCACGTCCTCTAAGTTAGGATTTGTTTCATTTATTTATGTTAAACTATGCAGAATTAGACGGAATCACGAATTACGGGGAGCAAAGGTGAAATTTAAACGGTCCATTTTTGTGATTTTTAGCAAATTTCTACCGATTTGGCTGAAGTATCGAATCTCCAGCATTTACGCGAGATGTTCCGCACATGTTTTCACGGGAACATCTGTTACAATCCGATAGTTGCAATCCAAATGTACAAAAAAGTGAAAAACGCGTGCAGTATGTTTCAAGCAATCGTGAGTGATGCAGACGAGAACGTGAGCCTTACAAACAATTAATCCCCTTCGAACGTGGCCGGATTACTGGGCTACATGAAGGCGGTGTTAGACCACGGGAAATTACGCGCAGACTTAATTAAATCAAGGAAAAGTACGTAGAGCAGGTTCAGGCGCACCCAGAAGGGCTACCGCCCGAGAAGATGTTCCTTCGAAGCGATTGGTTGTGCAACACCGGCTTCAGTCGATAACATTTTTAGCGTTGTCAGTTGTAGAACTTCATTACAGACAATTTACGGACGACTAGTGAGTATTGGGGTCCGTAGCTACCGTCCTTGCGATTACCTTTAACAACTGAGTATAGAGACGCCAGACGAATCTTATTTACTTTTTATTTATTTTCTTTGAATTACACGTTTATGAGTAGTATAAATAAACATTTTTGATACCAATAAATATTATTTTGGTGAAGCATTTCTTATTGCGGACGTTTTTTTTTTAATTTTTAACAGATGGTCGCATATATCTGAACTTGATTATGAAAGTGTTCAACTTGGAATATTGAAATATTCCAAAAATATTGAATTTTCTTCCAAAAAAAGAATACCCCCAATGAAAATATAGCTTGTGCAGTTTTTTCCATCCAACTTTGGAGATATAGTATTATTTTTAGAATAAATATGTTTCAAAAACCGCGAGCATTACGAAGATATTTTTTTGGCTACAAATAGTTCGTTTTTCAATTGTTTGGTGTCGTAATTTTTGTAATTTCTTCCCATTAATAATCTCTCCTACACATACTCATTTAATAATGACAATAATAATAATAATAATGATATTTATTTTTCCGTCCCCTTCAATAAAAAACGAATACAAAAAAAAATAAAACATGACCTGGGAAAAATCACAAGGTTGTATTTGGTTTGAGTAGCTCTGCAACCATTCCTCCATCCAGCCTTGACAAATAGATTTCTTTTCCAATATATTAAAATAAAAGGAATAAAAATAAAAGGACTAAATGTGGATTGGATTTGTTTTATTTGGTTATTCGATTTTCCTAGAGTTAAGAGCAATCCTAGCGCAATTTATCGTGAAACAGACTTCGCTAGCGCAGACGCTAAGTTTGCGGAAAGACACGTAAAAGTTTGAAATTGAGTGCGGTATTAAGGATAGATCGATGTTGCTTTCAGGTATTTCCAAAATGCAGTATAAAAGAAGTGGAATCTTTGGTGAAAATCGATGAAATGAAGACTATTTTTAGATCCAATACGTAACATGAATTATATTAGCTTTTAGAAGTTTTAAAGCTTTACACTCAGAAAATTGCACGTAGTGTACTCCCACGTCCTAATAAAAGGAAGTTGATTTTGGTTTAACATAGCTTTTTCTAGGAAATATTCTCAACTGAAAAATCTTAAATTGCGTTTCACATTTCTATTTTCTTTTTAGTACGTATCAATATACTTGATTGAGATACTCAAAGTCACAAAGGCACTTTTGTTTGTGTGAAAAGCATATATTCAAGGTTTCGTAATTTACCCTCCATAAATCTTTTTAGTTTTAAAAGGGTGAATGTAAATAGCAAACTTTAAGCATGTTTTTAATTCAGCAGAGACCATTTGTTTTCAAATTCAAGAGTTAATATGTATTATAGTAATACGGGGATCACAGAGAATGCTGAATATGGATATTTCCCTAAATGGATATTACTTTTAGGAGGAAAATTCATCATAATTATTACTATTACACCATTTCTTAGGGATACCTAAAAATTTAACTTTATACCTATTTTTTATGTTTCCTGTTTAACCTTAAATCTATAGTGCCGGATATCAAAGTCATTTCAAATGTATAAGCTTCGCTTTCCCACGGTCGCTTGATATGTATACAAGAAGTGAAATATTGTTTATACGGCTGGTTAAGGCGGCTAATAAATCTGCACAGAAATATTACCGATTCGCAAATAAAGCGTAAGCAACGCTCATTTGTTGAAGCCATACTGGGATTCTTACGTGAACAAAAATTTTCTATTCATCTTCGCACCATTTCGAAAAGGCAAGGAAGGTCTAATAAATTACCTCATTTCGCGAAAACAGGCGAAGTTGTGCGCGGGTCTTTGTTCAAGTTTTCCTTTTAGAACTCCGTAGTATGGATGTTCTAGGCGCGATATTCACTTTCATAACGCCGTTGGATTAATTGTGTTCATCTAACGAGCACTTGCTCATCGATTAAATAGTAAAAGCGGTAATTTTCAAAATTCGTCTAGATGTTCCCATTGAAAAGCACGTTACGTACGAATTCGAGTAAATCCACCGATTTCGTCTCATTTAAGTAATTTCAAGTTTTGTGCCTGCCATTAGCTTATTCTCTGATAGATATTACAAAAGTGTACGAATATACACTACCGTCCTAGGAAGTTTGGCCAAGGGAGAATTAGTAGTTTTAAAGCATTCAAGGATCATATATGAGCGTTAAATATATTTACAAAAAATACAAAGTATTACGAAGTAGAAATTTAATTACGGATTTTATGACTCGGAATACCCAATTACATTTGCGCTTAATTATTAGGATCAGAGTTATCAGTCACGTTTTATCGACGAGACCGAACAGGTAAAGATGTTATGGCATCCCCTCTTTCTCTCTTAAGGTCTCGTTGCTATCCGCTTTGAGCATTTAGAACATTTGTTTGAACATTATTGTGATAAGCGATATTGTAAGATAATAACACTGTTCGATATGTCCCGTGGTAAATCCAATAGGTATTGTTAAACGATCCAGCGTAGTAGCTTTGCATGAAGAAGCTTATTCCAGCAGATAAATCAGCGAAGAATTAATTTTAGCCGCGTCCACAATAAAATATATCATTCGCCGAGATCAACAAACAGGTCTGTGACCGTCCAAGTGTATCACGAATAACCACCCTAGCGGATGATTATCTACTACAATTGATAAGTAAAAGAAATCGGACCAGAACCGAGTGAATTCAATCGTCGGGATCCGATTTCAATTACTACCGTCAAACGCCGGCAAACGGAAGAAAATTTACACGGTCCCGTGGCAGCTTGTAAATCATTCCTACATCGAGATAACCCATTGCAAAGGCTGCAGTGGGTCCGCACACAGGGGAACTGGACGGTAGAACAGTGGAAAAATGTTTTATGGGGTAATGAATCAATATTTAAAGAAAGGTGACGGCTCGCTAACGAGAGAATGCTCGCCCAGTCCATTGTATCAACAATAAAACACGGTAGCGGTTTAGTTACAGTTTGGGGTTGCTTTTCTTACTCCGGAACAGGAACGTTACACCGAATCGAAGGAATAATGCGGAAAGAGGACTGCAGCTTATTTCTTAGAGTGAGGTGATCGTTAACGGATGGGTACTTTGGCGTTGATGTTTTCATCTGACATGTAAGATAACTCTATCCTGTCTGTGAATGGACGTCAGCAGATCATTCGCTTCCTCGTTTTCTTCCCGGATATGAATTTAGCAATGATTTTCTTCGGCTCTTTGTTATTGGATACACGAACACGATGACAAGCATCAAAATCCGCGTCCGTAGTGGTATAGTTAATAGCGCTTCCAATAGTTTTAATAATTTCAATTATATTTTCTGTGTTAGTTTCTGGAATGCCAGCCATTTCGATATCGTTGATGCGAGAACACTGCTTCAAATCTCATTTCTCACCGAATCAAAATCTTCTTTCAATGTATTCCGCTTACTGTGATTTTTCAAACGGTTTAATTCGCTACTGAAATCATCAATTTTAATACCATAGAATTCAATAGACTCTTTTAATTAAGAACGAAATCCAATTTAAATAAGATTCATTGTCTCCCTGATTATTACGGCAAACAGAGCAATCCTAGAAAATCCCATCAGTTCTTAAGTATTTTAAAGCATTCTGCGGAACGTTTTTGTACGCCGCATGTATTTACGACAACGACCCTAGCAAAGCGGATCGGGTTTTTGTCAGGCGAAAGAAATATCGCAAGCGCTACAAACGTTCGGCATGTTTTTGCGTCCCGGACAGTCACAAGCAGATGAATAGTTGTGCAACTAGATTTGTTGGCATTATGCAAGAACACTATCACAATATATCCCACAGTGAAAAGTCTCCAATTAATACTGCAGAATAACGTATAAATACCGAATAATCTGTAGGAGTAATTGCAGAATATGGAAAAAAACGACGTCTATTTGTAAGATCATTTGCTAGCTCTTGTGCATGCTGTTATTATCCTATAACTATAGTCGTCTTTCATATTACCAGTAATTAATTCTCGAGAAATGACATCTGCTACCTTACGAATGAGTTTACAACGGAAATCAAATATGGTTAATCAACCCCAAAATTATTGCCATGATATACCAAAAGGTTTAGTGGTACAAGTCGGGTTTATGTTTCCATTTTGGTTTAGTTATTGTCATGAGTTTATTAGTATAAGTGGACTAAACTAAAGACTAAACCTTGTATCGGGAGAATTAAATCTAACAAGGTTAGTTATTTAGTTAGTTATTTTGATTTAGAAAATAGGAAAATAACTTTTGATTTGTCGATTTTTGTCTCGTGTGGAGTTGCTCACTAAGCTAATTCAAAACGTTTATACCAATTCAAAATTCTTGCAATTCAGTTATTTATAATTCGTTATATTCTTACTCCTCCCAAGTATATTGATTATTATCGAAATAATTAAAACTTTAGAAATTACGAACCACAGATTGGTGTAATTACAAAAGATTGAGGCAACAACATTTTAATAGGCCCAGCTCCAATTAGGACGAAAATTATGTTTAATTACTGTGAAAATAATCGGAAGTTAAAATTAAGTTAAATCAGCAAATATAATATAAATTCGGTTCTTTTATTGGTAAGTACTAGAACTGTTTAAATTGCGAGATGATAGCATGGCGTAATGATTAATGCAATTTGTTCGTGATCTGGTAAGGGCTGCTATCATCGATTTAAAGCAGGAATTTTTCGATCGAACCCATTACATTTTTCTCTATAATTTATAACATACAACATAATCATAATGCAAATAATTGTATAAAGATAATAATTAGACTAATTGTTATCTTTATACAACATTTTTTTTTTTATTAGATTTACGTTTTATTAATTTTTGTACTATTACCATTTTTAATTTTACAAATATAAAGAAATGTCGAGAACCAAAATCGCAGAGAGTGATTGCACATAAGATACGACTGCCCTTGGTGTATTGCTACATTTTTTTTTTAATATTTGGTCTAAATTACCTCGTGCAAAAATAATTAAACCTCTTTCTTGTTATTCGTAACTTGATTAAAACCTGCTGATTCGCTGATTATTTATCGTGGAGTATAATCTATGACATGAAATTGTTCATGATAGAGTATGATTTGAGTCCTATCATCATGATCCGACGTTTCGTCAGATAATCTTCTGTCTCCTCAATAGCTGAGTTTAGTATTTGAACTGTTAAATCTACTTTCTAGGCGACACATGTTTAATTCCTACAGTTGATACTAAAAAAAAAAATGGGAGAGTAGTATTTGTTCGTCTGCTTCGAGTAAAGATGCTTTAAAAATCGTTTTGCTGAGGGAGATGTTAAATAACCTTTATTGATGTAGGTCAAGTTTAATAGAGTTACTTATGAATAAAAGAGAGAGATAGGAAAGAAACTTAACATACAGCGTCCGCGGAAACGTTTACACTATATGAGAACTTTTTTTATTTCTTTAGCTTTAAAGTAACTGTGAAAAGAGACCCCGAGACACCCGAAAGACATTTCTACTATTGTCTATGCATCATTAGAAACCAAACAATGTTCCAACATATTTGTCACACCGTATTCGTATCAACATTAAAAACTGCAAATGTTTATGCCTTATTTTTTATTAAATTATTCCGCCAAATAGGAACAAATGTCATAAGAAAAAGTTGTTTGCATCTACTTAGAAATTTGAAATCCAAAGTGATTGAAACTTTTACTTTTTCTTACTTCTTTTTTTGTTAAAAACACAAATTTATATACTTAAATTGACTTTGGCAAGGGACAGCCCTTCTCAGGGCTACCCCGAAGGTGACAGGAGATTATCTGTCGAAACGTTTAAATCCTACCAACGATGGAACTGGCCCAAACACCAACTCAAAGTAGAATATAATGTTCAATGCTGATCAATTGCCGGTGTAAATTCGGCTATCAACTTCCAATCTACCCGTTCATCATCATCGATTACGTAGGGAACCTATAAGTTAAACAAATTGTCTGACTTTCTGAGGCCTAATTTCATTTTATTTTCATAATACTTTGCGAGTGATTTGGCATAAAAAATAATTTACGATATTTTCTAATCGGTCGCCATGCCACTCGGTAAATTTGAATGTTATTCGAAAAAAAATTGTTTATTGATGCCGTCAATACCGCGGCTTTTAATAAAAATTCACACAAAAATTTATTCTCCTTCACGGAAGCGAGAAAGTTTAATTTTCCGCGCTGTCATTCTACACGACTGTGTTGCTTTGGGGAAGTAAATGAACGAAAATGGTTCCATGAGGGTTTTATATTCAGAGAACTGCGTATCTGTGAGTTTACTGGTTTCTTCTTCGCATGCGTGCAATTTGCAGCTATTTATATTTCTTAAAAGTAATAAGTATGTGATGCTTTGATTGAAGGGTATGAAATGTAAATATACATACATGCTGTATTGCTGGATTGATATCAGGAGACAAAACATAGACATTTTTGCATTTCATGTAAAAATAGATTTGAATTCTTATAATAATATGCACTACCCGACAAAAACAGATGCGGTATCGTTTCTATTTACGAAACAAAGTTTATAGACATTATATAAAATGTAAATGAGGGTTAATAATACTTGTTATGTAAATAGTCCATTTATAGATATTTCTGGGTATTTATTGCTCGATGAGGGGTAATTGAGATTTTCCCGGATCAAAATAGGAATTTTAAATGCGACAAAAATTTAGACCCTGTGCATTTATTACATTAATATAAGCAAAAATCTTTTAATTTGATACTTCTCTTTATATGCAGCGGTTATGCTGGTAAAGTGTACACATTTCCCCACGAGAAATTATATTTTATAAAGTGTTTGCAATATGGGTAGAAAAAAACAATTATCCTTAATAGAAAGGGGTAAAGTTCTAGTCTGGCACCAGGATGGTATTAGTAAGAAGGAAATTGCTCGTCGGTTACGAAGAAGCGATCATTGCGTTAGAAATTTCCTAAAAGATCCGGAAAATTACGGCAAACCAAAAGGCCAGGGGCCACCGAAAGCTGTAAGTGAACGGGATAAACGCATGATATTGCGGTGTGCATCCAATTCTATTGCGTCGGTGAGAGTTATTGCAGAACAGGCGGGGGTACAAACGCACGTGCGTAATGTTCAAAGGATCTTAAAGGCGTCACCGGTAATATCACGGAAGAAAATGTCGAGAAAACCGCCACTTTCGGCGAAACACAAAGAAGCGAGGTTGAGATTTGCTGAAGAACACGTATCCTGGAAGAAACAATGGGAAAAAGTTATATTTTCCGATGAGAAACGTTTTAATTTGGACGGATCGGATGGGTACTCGCATTATTATCATGATCTGAGAAAGGAAAATGTGTGTGAAAATAGTGTTCTGCACAAACAAAATGACATCTGTGACGTATAAAGACTTATTGCGTGACAATCTTCTACGTTTTGGAAACCAATGGGTCGGGCGCAATTTTGTTTTTCAGCAAGATAACGCGCCAATTCATAAAGCAAAAACCATTACTGAATGGTTTAAAGAGAAAAGAAAACTTTACAGTGGCCGGCACGGTCACCAGACTTAAACATTATTGAAAACATGTGGGGTGAATTGGCACGTCGCGTTTATGGCGGAGGCCGTCAATATTTCACGGTACAGAAACTGAAAACTTCAATAGTGACTGAATGGCAGAATATCCCTCAAAATTACGTGTTAAATTTATATAAATCTATTAATAACAGATTATTGGAAGTGATTAAGAACAATGGAGGATCTACGCATTACTGATCACACATTTGTTGATTTTTGTTTTACATTTGCAACAGAGCGTCTAAATTTTTGTCGCAGAAATTGTTTAAACATTGGAGTAATAATTTATTATTTAGTTCATATATTACTGGAGGAGATATTTTTAAGTTTATTTTACTTTTAAGAATAAAAACTTAATTAGATATCTTGCTAGTTTCGTAAAGAAATGTTGTAACCCTTAAAACATCTTACCGCGTCTAAGTTTTTGTCGGGGAGTGTACGCAAATATGGCAAAATCCCGCGCAAATTAAGAAATCACTTTCATCATGCGTGACTTTGACGATGGCGAGGAGCAAAAAACTATGACGAGATGTTTCCTTTTAGTTTACAGTGATCCTTGAACGCTTACTTTACTATTAGCGTTTTATAAAAACGCCACATACTTATACACATGCTTATTTCTTGCAATTAAAGTCCATTCTACGGTCTTTCATGGAAATCAAGTGCTCGGTCATACCTTCTACAGAACTTTTACTAATCACTGCTAAAGCATTTAAATGATCACTGCGCGTAGTATTGTGTTAATTTTCTTTAACGTGGTCACTCTATAAAAACAGCCTATACTGAACGAGAGGAGAGAGAGTAACCCTGGTATTCATAGTTAAAGCAAAGCGCGCATGAACGATTTCTTAACCAGCCGATCCATTAATCCAGAAGCAACCACTACATACTTTAATTAGAAACCGCATACGAACGATATAAAATCGGTTGATTTTGAAATCTGTACCGGGATACAGGCTTCCGATTCGATTCCGATCGGCCGAGTATGTTACTTTTACGTTTTTATATGAACGTCCGCGTACGCCCGATAGATAATCGGTAGAGTGACATTAGAAGAATAGGAAGAACATCACGCGGTTGAATATTAACGTAAAAATGGACAACATTGATTCCGAAGCACTAATTTCTTTAGTAGAAGACCGGGCTCTCCACGACGAAAAATTAAGAAGCTAGAGCGACCGCCAAATTAAGCTGAAATTGAGGTTGGAGATTAGCGAAAGTTCGGTAGCAATCCATAATCGTTTTAATATCTGTCAATTTTCAATCGTTCCATGCGCGCTGGAGTCAATCGGTCGAAAAAATATTGGGTCCAGGTGTGAGTAAATATACTATCGACCGAGTGCACTTAATCGTTCACGCGCGCTTAACCTAAGAATGAGAAAAAGTACATCTTATATAAGTCAAGTTGAGATTGTTTCTCGTTTCAAAGTGAACTCATAATTCACCCTTATACGAATATAATGGAATGTAAGAAAATCCACGCCGAAAAGGAGAAGATTCTATCAATAGGATTGGTGAAAGAGAAAGCAAAAGAAAAGAAAACATAATTGCAAGAAGGTTCATGGAGCAAACTGTTGGTGGTACATCATATGCCGAGAGTGAGAACAATATAATGCACCTGATAGAAATTGTAGCTTCACACTTGGACGTGGAAGTTCCCTGCTCGTGATATACCAATCAGCTTCTAAATAAAAACAGTAATGGCACGATTTAAACATCATGTATTGAGGTTTTATTTACAAGCAATAAGGGTCGGAAATATATTGAGAGGGCAAACAACAGTACGAAATAACACGCAGATTAAGAAGGATATACACATGTTTACATTTCATTTTTCCTTATCAATGTTTCATATTAATTTGAAAATAACGAATGCTCAGCCGTATTTTATGACATTGCTTCTGGGCTGTAACGGAATCGATCACAATGGAATATATTCCTGTATAATTTCCATGCAAGAGAGAGATAGAAGAATCAATGAAAAGGGCTATAAGGTCTGTTACAGAAAGTAAGAGAGTCGTGAAGAAAGCGAAGATACCGTAATGTCAATAACCTATATTCACGCTCAATTGAGGCGATATACAAGACGGGCCCACACTCCTCTGTGCAAATATTGATAGTGGCTATGGTGAAATTAAAACCTTTTTGCGAATTTTGCAAATCATAAAGCGGGAAACCCAATTCTACGCGGGCCAGAAAGGGAAATAGTTTCGAGCGCTTCGAAATTGCTATTTAACTTGGTATTTATAAGCTAAAAGTTTGTCGTTGCAAGTTGTAACATGCATATGACCAACAAACCAATTTAAGCACTTTTAAGTTTTTTAATTTATATAATCCGCAAAATTTTTATGCCGAATTAGCATTCCCGTCGTCATTTTACTTTTGATTACGCCCGAACTGAATTTTAATTCGCTTATTTAGAACGCTCCGCATTTTCTAGTTTTTCGCTAGTTAGCATTAACGTAATACGTGTTTTGCTTTATCTATTTACCGCCATCTTGGAGAAAAACGAATTTGAATGATATTTTGTAGAATATCTAAAAATACATGGTTACATGTTGTGGCTATGGAGATTTTATTACGTTTACTTTTTTTAGTTTCGGAGTCAACTTCAAAAATCTGAACAAAATACAAACAAATTTTCATAAACTATATCAGGTATGGGGTATGAGGAATGTTGAAACAATCAAATAAATCAAATGCCTTTATTAAAAAAAAAAAGAAGTGTTTTTGTTTGCATCAATTTATCTACAAGTACCTGTAAGTTTTTTTTTATATATTCCGTAATAAAGGGTAATTCAAATTTGAACTTCAACTAGGACATTTGCATTTTTATAATTACTACTGAAACATTTGGCAAATTCATCATGATGCCATAGTACAACGCAAATTTCTCGCAAAACCCATTTAGTTATGTGCGTGCGCTCTCTCTGGACTTCTTTCGGAATTTCACTGGAAATCAAAATGAGAAGAACTAGCTTTATTTATTTTGTTTCAATGCTTTAAGTTTGCTACGTGTTTGTATAAATTACTCATTAAGCGTTTACTTTTTTTATTCGTAAAACATTTTATTAGCAAAATATAGCCGGGAATTTGGTACTGGAAAAGTTAACCAGATTTGACTTGACTATTAATTTCTATGTTTGAATATACGCAAACAAATAATTTGGTTTATTTAGTTTGATTGTTCCAAGTACATATTTAGATAACTTAAACAAACCTATTGTTACATTCAAATATAGAGCAACTACCTATTTCTTAGCTTTAACTATTATTTTTATTAACTACTTTTAATTAGTTAATTAATTAACTTATTAAAATTATTAATAACTAATTAACTACCTTTTTCTTTAGCGGTTGAATCGCCCGATTTTAAGGCCAGCGCCTCTAAAAACTTGGAGAATTTTATACGATAATATAAGTCTCGAGGATTATCTAAATTATTTTCGGAAAAAATATGTGTACGGGAAGACTGGGCATGTTCACTAGAAAATCCACTTGTTACTGTAGAAATGTCAATCACAATAATGCAATGTTTAGTGTGCATTATGCGTTAGACGAATCATTGGCCTGCACTTTTTTTCACGACAGAGCCATTAAGTCATACGATATTTGAAGCTTTGATTTTACATCACATCAAATTTGCTGGTCGTGTTATCTGTCGGAAGGGTGACACAAAAAAAAAGAAGTAATTTTCGAAAACAGTCGCTGTACTGGACCGATGTATTAACTTCAAATGCAACTGGATACTTTGATGCCCATCCTGATCGGATATTCAATATCGCAGCGTGAATCGGTCTTGTTGAATCTACCATTCAGTCCAATGTAAATTCTATCACATCTAACAGTTGTAAAGAGTTTAATTTTTTTCATTACAAAATCACAATAAACGCAGCTGTACTTGTGTACGCTGATAAAGCTTTCAAAGTACATTCTTTTGGGATATCTGTGACGTTACAAGTTTGATTTTGTTTGTGTTGCGTTATTTCTCATGCGATTTAATTGGATGCTGTATCCAAGAATAGAGATGCGTATGGATTTTATTTAAGATCCTGTTTCACCCGTCGTTCTCATTTATTTACGTACCAGAATATATTTCAGAACCTACATTCTAATCTTACATCGACATTTCGAGCATTGTTTTACATATTTGTTAAAAGCTGCTTTGTTTAAAGCATGTTCACGTAACATGTGTTTGCGTAATCTTTCTCGTAACTGTTATTACTACTACATTTTGCTGAAATTTGAAGGGAAAATAATTTGGAATGTTTCGTCTCTTATTGCCTTCTGGGCATACGCACAGATGCTTCGGGAAAGCGCCGTTTTTACTGCTTTATCTTTCATTTTCAAGAAAAATTTTCATTAAAGAAAAATGTGTTGAACAATTTTGTTATTGTAAATAGAATATCTGTTTATTCTTTCATTTTCTGATTCCATGAATTTTGAGAAACCAAGATACATCTGCATTGCAGAAAAAGTTTCATCAACATAATACTACGCCACCGGGGCTAAAAAAGAAACAGATTCTTTAGGAAAAAAAAAAAAAACAAAATGAAATGTTTGACATTTTCGAAGGTTCTCTTGTCGGGGTACTGCTTGTTTGGGTAACGGTGTCCATACGCAGGGCTGCCACTTAGTGCATGAGCGGATGGTAATTCCTTTGCTGGGCAATCCTTGGATATAACTTGTAGAAGAAGTATGTTCAAGCAATATTTCTACCTTCATATTTTATCCTCCTTATTCAGCCAATGGATGAAAATGTGATCTACTGATATCAATAATATCTGAAGATGTCCAAGATATACTTTCTTTTTTGCAGAATTTTAGTGCGCAACTTATTAGCTTACGCTTGATCTTCCGGTTGCAGGAACTGTATGGTATGGATGTAGACCTTGCTCGTGGGGCCAGTTTCTTACTCTTTTTTGTGGAGAGCCCAATTGAATAGCAATTCTTCGTGAGTTGGTCGTTGCATCTTCATTAAATTCAGAATACTTTAAACTTCGAAATCTTGTCCAGTAGCTTGTTCAGATGTTATTTTAGCACTGGGAAGACTTTCGGTTTCCCGCAATTTGTTGAAAACTCTGATAAATACGTTTTTACTAGGATTTCTCTGATGTGGAAACCGTTGACGATATTTTTCAACAGCAGCTGGAGCATTCTGTTACAAAAACAAACATCATGTCTGCAAATGTACAAACTCGAAAATGAACGTTAAATCACAGTTGCAATACACTGAGACATACAGAACAATAAAACCATTGAAATGATAATGAGCCTCAAAAGGATTGATTCAGTTAACCGGTGATAAGAAGCGAAACAAGCTCTTAATGTAGAACCTACCCGATTTTTTGTTTTACATGCTAATCAATGCAAGGATTTTTATTTAAGTCGTATTATTTCGGAAACAAGCGAAAATTTCAACCATTTACAAGAACGCCAATAAAAACTTTTTAATTAGGATATAACTTGAATAGGATAAGACGAGCTTTTTATGTATACAACATACGCCTGGAATTTGGTCCGTACCTCCCGACTCACCCTTATTCTATGTATATTTCTCGCGCAATGGACTGCAGAATAACAAATAAATTATAAATAATAAAATAAATATACGGATCCAAATGTAATTGAATTCCGTTCTTGTTCGCTGCATCATCCGATTTCTTATATATCTATGCTGATCTCCTTCAGTCCCAAATTTAACTAAACATTCGCCGAAATGTTCCCTTGCGAAATATTTCATTTAGTTAATTATTCGTCGGCAGAATTTCCCTATTCATAATCTTATACCTCTTTTATGGATGAAGTATAAGGGATGAGAAGGATGCTGCATTTAGAAACGTCCTATCTTTATGTCTAACTCTTGAAGGATACAAACATTTTATGGCATTCAGAAACTTTAGAAACTTCATATACGAAGTGCAATATACTTATGCTGATGTGGGAAAGGATGTATACTCCAATAGATTGAAGTAAGCTTTTGTACGCAAAAGTGCGATTTCCCCTTTGCTTTTAGGCGGCAGCGAATATTTTACATTTCTCTTCCGCTTAAACAAATTTGCAAGACATCTTTTCCATAAACAGAGGTGGGATTTTGAGATTGATGGTAGCGAAATATACTGTACATTTAGGATTCTGTCTACAGCATTATATATACTTAATATTTGTACTGATTTATAACCAAAGCAGATGGAATAATAACATATGAAGATAGTTATTAGTAGCTACTCTCTAATGTTTCGACTCAATACGACTCCACTATTAACATTTTTAATTGCGTAAAGTACGAAAATAGTCCAAGCGCGTGCTCAAGTTTTCTATGCAAAATGATTTAACTTTTTCTCTTAACATTTGTTCATGTATGGACAAATAATGGCATTTTTTGACATTTGAAATTTTTAAATTACATCTACGTATTGAAGCGAATACGATGTGACAAATATTTTTTGGGCTATTTTTTGATTTGTAATGCATAAACAAACTACAAACGAAAATATTTTAAAACGAAAGAATTAAAAGTTCCCATTTGGTGCAGATTTTTCCGGGGACATTGCATGAATCGGATAACACAACCGGGTTAAAAAAAGGATATCTAGGCCTGAAGATGTGTGATGTACACACAAAGCCGATAGCCTAATTATTAAATAAGGATATTTGTGAGATTTACACCGTTTCATAATAAGTTGTGTGTGCCTTTAAAGTGGCCGTTAATCCTTTTTATCTACGTTTAAATCCTGATACAATAGCACTGTTCGTCAGATTTCTTAATTTTCAAAGATATTGAAAGGTACCATAAAATTGCGAATTTTAATCAAAATATCCTTCACGAACTTCCAAGTACGTGCGAAGGCGTCTTATAAATTTACTACCGCATTTATTGTAAATTTTTGTTAGCTTGCACAGCGAAAACTAACTTCTCATTATTTTAGGGATTCGGATAGAGTGCTTAAAATCAATAACCAAAAGAAAGCTCGTAGTATTGATGAAATCACTCGCGGAAAAAAACAATGAGAGGACAAAGTTTGTAAAAACTGGAATTCAATCGTTGGCTAGTTCGAATAATCCTCCTTTTGATTATCCTCTCACAAAATGGTGCGTGTGAAGTTCCGCAGTGCACAGCGTTGAGGTCACCAGTTCATTTCTCCTATGTCTTATTATAGACCGACACCCGCTGCGTTGAAAAATATGCCGTCGAGTAAAGATTTCCTGAAATGTAATTTATGTTGGGGACGTTTGGAACTGGGGTCAACTATTGTCAACTTGATCGGTAATCAACACCGGTGGCGAACCTATTTAATATGATATGAAAATGACGATAACATGAAGTACCTATTTATATTCAAGTCAATAAAAAGCTTTAAAGTCATTGTAACGTAAATAACATACAATTTATTATCTTGGAAACCTCATGCGGACGATCGTGCTGTGAGATTGGGCGGTTTCTGCTACAGTGTGAGTATAATCTCACAAAATGTAGTGTTTTGACAGCGCTAAGTGTTTATTGCGGGGGATGAACTGAACCATGAATACAAGATAGCTTGCAATTGCTATCTCTGCAAACTTATCTGAGGAAGGTATAATGATAAAATTTAATAACCGTGGAGTTTGCTAGTAAAAAAAGGGATACGTGAACGTCGTGACGCGTATCGCATTGTAATTACCTGCTCTACCGAATACCTCTATTCTTGATCGATAAATACAAATATAGGTAGATAGGTAAATAGACCTCATAATAAAACAGGGGCTTTGGCGAATAGTACGTCTGTGCTTAATATTCATACATTTAATTCCTATTGGATAGAGAATTTTAGGCAACAACAAACTTTGATAGGCAGGCGGCATAGTAACACATTGTACTTACAAGAATATTGCAAACTCCGAATCTTCCGGAAACGCCAGTATCTAAGACGAGATGTAACGATTTGGAAATAAAGGAAGTTTATTCTAAAAATACTTTATTACTTGAGGGGTTCGAAATTACATTGAACGATGAAAATTTAAGTGTTCAGTGTTTAAAAGAAATGAACATCAGATATGACGAAATAGGCGTTTCAGTATTTTCATGCTTTGTTGTAACCTATCTGTTCACTGCTAATTCGCGGAAAAGTTAGAATAAGTTGCAGAAACGAGTTGGGCTTCACGAAATTAGCAGAAACTAGACTGACTCGTGTTTATTCGTCTCATGAGAATGGCTACTGGTTTCCCCGAGAGTTGACAGAACACGAATCTGTCTAGCCTATTCGTTTGTGCAGGGTTAGTTAGAACGTTGCACTGTGAGACTGTTACACAGCCAGAGAGTTATCCAAAAAAAGGATTATTGGAACTAATGATGCAGTTTTCACTGATTACTAAAAGGCACTATTAATTTTTATATTTATAAAGCTATTTATTTCGAATTTGTATTCTTTCGGGTACGACGGATTAAGAAGAAAAGCAAATACCCAGGCGTACGTCTGTTTCCACATGGTATAACTATTTCCTAGTGCCTTAAAATAAATGGCGCTTTCCAGGTTTAAAGTAAAATTAAAGACATTAATATCGGTTATTATTATAGGGTAAAGGATTTTTTAATGCATCTCATTTATTCTTGCATTTTACCTTTTCTATTTATATACTTAATGGTTGTTGTCTTATATGTTTATGTTTTTGTATTTTGTTAACATACTTTGACGTATTCTTTGCATTTACATAATGGAATAAATGGCCCATGAATAATTAATATAATATTATCGTTTCGTTAAATATAATGTTAGGGGAGGTAACAAAGCTAAATAGCTGAGCAACAATTAAGGAACAATATTTTACTAACTCAAGTTAAATTAAATCTCCTTCCATTATAGATTAAGCCATTCTCTGGGAATTAGGCAAATTTTATGCAAAGTACGTCGGTTGGAAGTACTTAAAAATTACGCCAGGTGTTACGCAAGCAAAAAAGCAATGTTGATACAACATAATTACACAATTTCCAACGTGCCAGATGCCTAAATGCAGAAGGAATTTTTTACAAGTTCTGGATTAGAAAGAGGATTTTCATTTACATTAATTAAACTTCCACATCCCTTACTTTGTTTGGATTGTGAAAATAATATCTCGAAACGAAGATATATATTTTCAATTGTATCTCTTATTCCCGCATTAAGTACAGTAGGTATTTAACAAAAAGGGTTGTGAATTTTAAACACGTTTACTTTTCAATATTTCATAAGACAAGACTATTGGGGCGGTACCTTTGTTTATATAGACGGAGAAAAATATGTTGCAAAATTTGAATTGTTAAAAATAACGCTGTTTTAGTAATCACAAAAACATTTTTATTATGAAAGAAGCTAAATAATAATACTATTAATACACAGGTCGTTTTACTTAAAATATCTATAAGTATAACGCGGAATTAGAATGCAATGGTTACGACATAATATTTTTAGAATTAAGGTGAAACCAAGCTTTGCCTGAGGAGAAGGATTTGTCAAAGATTTATGAGATTCTCAAACCAATTGTAATATTGCACTTTTACTAGAGCATTACGGCATTAGAGGAAGAACACTGTAGCTTTTATCATACCTTTGTAGAAGAAAGTAGGTTACACCGAGGAACAATGAAGAAATCAACTATGGAATAGCTCAGGGATCGATAATCGGCCACCCTGCTGTTTAATATCTTTATTAATAGGACTGCTTAGTAAGCAGTGCTTACTATTGTCTGGGGCCCCAAAAATGCTTATAAATTAGTTTTCTGCGAAAGTTTTCTAATTGACTTGAGAGGCAAACGATCTATACGTCTCTCACACCCACAACAGTTTAGTTTACCACTACTGGGTATGCGACTTACTGCACCAGTTTCACAGAATTTAGCTACGCGGAGAACAATACTGCAAAATGTGTAACAAAAAACTGTTTAGTTACATATGTTCCGTTTTGGTGGAAAATTTCTCTGTATCAGTAAAAAATTTCTCCGTTTTGGAATTAAGAATTTCGCCCCACCTCACGGTGTTAACATTGCTTCGTTTCGGTGATACTATTTTTCCTCTGCGGTGAAAAATATTTTGATTCGAAGTAAGAACATTTACCTCCACGATGAAGAATTTCTCCCTTTTGGTGTTAAATTCAGTGAGGAAGCGTCCTCAAAATTAGCTATCCTCGATCAAAGACAAAAAGAGCTGACCTCTTTCAGAACAAAAGTATATTAACAGTAAATAAAATGTAAGCAACAAAAGAAAAACAGTAACAATTGCATATTAATAATCTTTGGGTGAAATTTTTGTACCCCGAAATCAGGCAATTTAATCGTTAAAAAAATGTGCCAAGGTGAGGTTCCTCGAAATTTGAATTTTCGGGTTGCCGTTGTTCCCTTATTAGTTCATTTTCCCCGATTCAGATTTCGATCAAATAAATTATGGCTAACAAGATCTTTATCAAGTTACCCATTGTTCAGCACTTTGCAACGCCAACACTGAATCTTAATAGAAAATTAATAAACGACGTAATTAGGTAACCCGAAATCTGCGAAACATCTTTTCAAATATGGGCGATAAATATAACAATAGGCCGGCACTTTCTTCATTAATGAAGTAGGAACATAATTGAATTAATGTTTTCCCAGCAAACCGCAATTTCGTAATTTAGCTGCAATGTATTTCTAAAGCTTTATTGATTTTGTTATACAGATTTATTAAACTTTTCTAATTTACTTACGTTGGGTTTTTCAATAATTCGAAGTTTCTTGTACTTCGAACCTGTTCGTTGTAGACGTAAATTACCATTTTTGCTGGAATCTTCTTTCGTCGTAAATCGTGATAAACATAATGCCAAGGTTTTAATGTATTTACTCAATACGAAATTCGACAAAAAAAGCAAACAACTATATGAAGACGTTCGATGAACTATACACAAAAAAGACAAGCAAGCAAATAGAGTTAGTTCTGTAGAAGACAATAATCAATCTTTCTATTTAATAACTTTCCGAAAAACAAGTCAGGGTACTTGCCAAAAAGACTGGATTTCGCAGTTAGTCCGACCAAGACACCAAAAGGAAGATATCATTACTCAAGTGGAATAGAGACCTGCTGAAACCCACGAGCAGGCAATGTGCCACCAAGGAATGTTACTAGGGATGAGGATTATTTTATTTCTTTTTGCCCCTTAATAATTTCCAAATCTTAAATGTGCAACACGGTGTCGAAGCAAAATAAGTCTTCAGGTTAAAAAACATCAGAAATGTATTTCTTTTTTTTATTATCTTTGGAGTACTGACAAACATTAGAAATAAATATTTTGTGCACATTATATTCAATGTTATACCTACCAGCAGCGCCTCTGTTTTTTAATAATCAGTCAACAATTCCTGCTTTTTTTTTTCAAAGATTATTGTTAAGGGTGAGATTTTATCACAATCGTGCCCCCCATATTAAAAGGTTACGCACCGCCACTGGTACGTGGATAACTCTGAACACCAATATATGTATATATAGTTCAGAATATTAGAAAGTGCTATGTTATTTCTTCATTATTTTGCGAAAACGTATCTTAAGTTGCAACCTTAACAGACTAGGTGAGAAACTGTATGCATATGTATTTAAGCAACAGGTTACCACTTCGCCTATTGAATTTTACAAACTGTCTCACGGAAAATGATATTTGTAAAATTTATATTGACATCAGATGGTCTACTTACCGTTAAAAAACGGCAATTCTGCAGCGTGGGGGTCCCATGTGGCCCATAGTTGGGCAAAGATAAACGGTGTTGAACACACCATGTACATGACTATTACGGCTATTGTTTGTTTCACCGTATTTATCTTCGCCCGTGATATCAACGGCACCTTTTTCTCGAGTGTCGCTTGTCCGCTAGCAACTCTTGGCCTCGTAGTTAATTCTCCAACAGCGCTTTTCCATATCTCGCGACAGATTGAGGTATAGGTGACGATAAGGACGATTAGGGGCACTATGAAGACGGAAAAACTGTACCTGAAAGAATAATAAAAGGTACCAAAATATAATAAACGTGCAGAGTTGTGTTTAATGAAATGCAATGATTATAATGATTTAATTAAGTGGCAATAAATGTGCGCATTAAAACACTAAAAAACTACTGGTTCAAAGTAACATATTGTTATGAAAATCAATTTGCTGAGAGGTATTTAAGTTTGGATTAGAAATATTTTACACCTGCGGGGTGCAAAGATGCGTCTCATTCGAAAAAAAGGGGCACATCGATGCCTGCGAATAAACAGTTTGTAGTAAAACTACTATTTTTACTACTTTCTATTTAATTCAATCAAACGTATGATTGCATCAATAGTATTAAAACTATCTAACGGAACTAATGTTTCCGTCAAATGCATTTTTTTTGTGATTTAGTTGGGGCAACAAAGTATACAGTTGGTTGTAACAATTTTTTTAACAAAATAAATTTAGTTGACTGATGCCCGGTTTCTAAGAAGTATTCTTGCGGATTCAATAGTTATCAGTTTTATGAAGTTATAGATTTCATAAGTTCAAACTCTGTTTTTGAAACGACCATTCTGCAAATTATCTGTTCTATAAATTCGGCAAGGTAAAGTATGAGATCACGGAGACACCTTCGTGTGTGTTTCGCTTGTTCGTGTTAAATCTGAGCTGAGAGTCCTGCGAAAATATAAAAATATGAACGAAGCAAGAAAATCGAACGTTCACGAAATGTTTTAGATTTTGAAAAGGATTTACTGTTTGATACCGTCAAAGAAAATTATTTAGACATTCTAGAAAAATAAACAAATAGATGCTGTTTATTTTTCTAGAATGTCTAAATAATTTTCTTTGACGGTATCAAACAGTAAATCCTTTTCAAAATCTAAAACATTTCGTGAACGTTCGATTTTCTTGCTTCATTCAGTTGCATTTGAAAAAATGAATGCGGCTTGGTTTTTTATTGCAGAAAAATATAATTTCCAAGGGCAAAGAGTCTAGGACTGAAAAATTACTCTACATTTTATGTGGTATTAAAAAAAAAACAAAACAGCAAGAAAC
>LR737394.1:8163791-8176050 GCA_902655005.2 Marronus borbonicus | reverse complement strand
GTATACGCAGCACTTCGCTACGATCGCGTGCATTCCAACCGGCCGTCAAACACATACTGGATACGTTACTACTGCAATAAGATTGCTTGCACATAGTATTACGAATCACACACCTGACCGACCATTTCCATACCGACGTCTATGAAGCGCTCGGAAAGTGGCGAACTTTACTGATAAGGCAAGTAAAGGTTTTGCATAAAAATATAATATTTGTTGTTAATGCCTATCGATAGGTTGTGAAAACGTACATATTAATGTATATCTTAATTTCAAGAAAAGAAAGCTTAAAAGTAAACTAAACTTATATAATTTGCGTTTTACCATTTCGTCTTCTCACAGCTAATACTGCAATTATGTAACGTGAGTGACTCGAAGATAACGCAATTTGCTAATATCTCAAAAAAAGTGTATTTCATATTGATATTTTGGCAATATTAACGTAAAGTTAATAAATCAAAGTCGATTAGTAAACACAAAATGACTAATTTCCAAGATGATGAAATGCATCCTGGTATTAAAAAAAAAAAACTGTAAATCATGTGCTTTCTGTTTTCGTATATCGTAAATCAACATTATAGTGACAACAAATTTTGCAGAAAGAATTATGCATAACAGATACTAGCAACTTTTTAAATAGTGTCGTGTATAACGAAAAAATAATTAATTACTTTAAGGCCGCGGTTTGAACCACTCATAAATATATTATTTGACTATAGTGCCGAGTATCTTGCAAAAAGGAAAATGAACTTAAACTGACATGACATTAGTTATTTGAGCCCCACAGCTTCGATAACTTATAGAACCATTACCGGATCAATAAAAGTTATCTACTGTTTCACAGACGAGTTTTGCAGTTTATTGAATTTATATCTTTATGGAAGCAATACCTATCCAGAAAGCGGGCATGAAACATATCGGTTCTTCAGTGTTTACTACGCAACGAACAATTTTCGCTAGCAGCTTTGTTAGGGGCAGTATTATTGTAAAATTTTGTGACCCGAAAAGAAAAATTGGTGCAGTGTAAAAGTAAATATGTCAAAGCTCAAATGTCAGTACTTATAGTAATAATAATAGTTTATTAGGTAGACTCAATAATAAAAAAACAAAAACATATGTATACAAAATTAATTCCCCTGTGTTCTCCTTTCCCTTCTTCCTACTTAAACAAGTCACATCGCCTAATTGCCTTACAAAGGGTGTGTGTAGGAGCTCTTCTCATAATGTTTGTCGTTGCGAATGGAAGAATGAAGCTACTATCGTATCTTGAATTTAATCATGCCACAAGGAAGTTCATTCGTTGAAGTAAGAAAGGGCAATCGATGTCATCCCGCAGCAATTGCTGTAGAAATCTCTCACAGACGCCATCCCTTCTCGTGCTCAAAGTTATGCTTTTCCAGTAATCTATCCTGCGGAGTACCTCGTTCCATCAATCTTATATGAGGGATATTCAATAGATTTACAGGCATATAGGGAATACCAGAATAGAACAGCATATTCTAGTTTGCTTAGTACAATGATTTTAATAACGTTGTATTCTTGAAGTATTTAGAGACACGCATAATAAAACCAAGAGATTTTATGGCTTCAGAACAGATACTGTTAATATGCGATTTAAAGCTGAGAGTGGTATCAAAAAGTACGGAAAATTTTGAAATTCAAGGTTGCGTGATATATTGGCATCACTGATCTGGTAAGGGAATATAAGGAGTGAAGAAGAACGAGAATACCTAAGTACGCAACATTTCTCAACATTGAGTTTGATCTTGAAACGTTCACACCATTCTATCAGAAGATCAAGACCACTTTGAAATTCTCTTGTGTCATCAACCGAAGACATTTCCAAGAAGATCATCTGCGTAAACAAGGGTCGAAAGACTGATATTCAGGAGTATAAAATACAAACAATGTTGGGTTCTTGGAGGACGCCAGAGGAAAGAACAAAGTTATTAGAACAGTATCCATTATAAGTAACATAAAACTTTCTCTCTTTCAAGTACGATTTCGGTAGACTAACAGCAGATGGAATAACACCGAAGGAGCTCAGTTTCAACAACAGCAACTCATGATTGATCACGGCGAACACCTTAGAAAGGTCAGTATAGATCACATCAACTTGGCCACGAATATCTAAAATTTCACTGATAAATTGCGATATCGCCAAATTCGTAGCCGTAGATCTCTTAGAGATGAAGCCATGTTTATTTGGGACAATAAAAGAGCGATTGCTATTATAGGCGTCATATTTATATTGATTGTTCTGTCATATTCGCTGCAGTTCAGGCATTTGGGAGATTTGCCTACTTATTGACTAATTTTCTTATTGGCACCGCGGAGTGTTTACGTTCTTCTGCAAACTTAACTCTGAAACGCAACGCTACACCCAGGTAATTTAATTTTCCAAACACATGAGGGCTGGAACTTTAATAGTAGCAAAGAACAAATCATTTGACGAACTATACTTTCGGTTATTAAAAGTAATGTGATTGGTGCATATCTTAGATGTCGATATCAATAACATAAAAAATATCAGTAACAGACAAAAAATATCAAAGGTAAGGAAACTTCAAAATATTTCCTTTTTATTTTCCTTACTGCTTCCTTTCGGGAAACTAATTTTGAATTTTGCAGATTTATCGGGATATCTGGTCTGAACCTGAGAAAATTGGGTTCTGATTCGAAGGCAGGATAATGCACGGGATAGAACTCGAATGATCGGATAATGATGAATCGGACTGTTCCGGAGTTTTCTGCGTACCTGGGAAAGTCGGTTGATTAGAACTACCTCGTAGACAGGAATTTATTTCGAAATTGATTTCAATAATTCAACCGGACTGGAAATCGGTTGGGAGAGGTAGTTCGGTTTACTATGATCGCAACAATCAATATTAATGACTATCGGTTTGTATCTAGATTGAATTTTAAAAACGACGATGAAACACGGAGCGATTCGACACAGGCCTTGCTTTGATAGCGATTGGGAAGCGTTTCCTGAAGAAACGATATAATTTGTTTAGCCAAACGGAATCGTTTTTTCCTGTTGGTTGTGAATACAATAATAACATTTCCTACACCAAATCTTTTTCATGAACAAATCTTAATATTAATTCTTAAAACTAAATAATACAATAAGATAATGTTTCTAACATTGGATGTAAATGCATGTGTGTTTTGAGTTGCCTGCCTTACAATGTTCTAAGGCGTTTTCAGTCTGTGTCGCTATGTAATAAAGATTTCAGTACAGTACACAAGTACGAGTAATTGTAATTTAATGTAAATATAATGTACATTAAAATGGATTTTAATAGAACGTTATAAAGACCACATCGTTAAGGGAATTAATTGGCATGGTAGTTAATCATAATCACAGACTTGTTCTACGAAATGTTCGCTTATTATTTCACGGTATGCCCGGCTAATTAACACAAAGCTTTCTAAATTTGTTGCCCTTTGAATGTAAGACGCTGTGAGACTTTAGGAGGTGATTTGAATTATAAGTTCCTTGTGTATCTTTTGTGCGACAAGGGGAATGATAAGAAACAGCTAAAATAAATTAAACGTTGCGACTTATATATTTATAATTAGTAATGAATCAATAATGATAGCAAGGACTGTGGCGTAGTATGGTAAACAACACATAAGTATCGGCACCCTCCGCACCACACAAGTTTAATTTACCCGGTTGATGATGAGAACCATTCGTGTCCTCGAAATGGCCGTCCCGGACTATTTATTATATTACTATATAATAAATTAAACTTGTGTGGTGCGGAGGGTGCCGATACTTATGTGTTGTTTACGATTTATAATTAGGTTTGGCGTTTGCGCGCGTCGCCACAAGATTGTGCGTACCTACAAAGAGACAACAGGAGAAGGAAATACTAACATCAAGTGACGAGCGGAGATGTACATGTATAAATATGTACATTTATAATAGACAAGTATAAATCTTCTAAGGGCATTACAAAACATAAATGAACTTTTAATTTAACGCATTTTGCCCCAATTCGCACCACTATCTCAAGTCGCCCGAACTTACGGTACAATTGTCTCATGTTTTCCTTGGATCCTAAGTGTTTGTTAAATTATTTAGACGGTTATTTACGACAAAGCATCGGAGAAGAAGCGACAAGAAACTCCGTTTTGGAGACACCTTCTTTTCTTTTGGAGAAACCAATCCCTTTCGATGGATACCATATATTTAGAATTAATAACTGCAAATAGAAAAAAAAGGATCCAAATTTTATTTTTTGGTTTAATACAGACTATGTAAAACAATTTGTTTAACTTGGCGCTTTTATGTAATGGTTGGTTGAACTAGAAATAACTCGAGTTTTGCATACTAAACGTCTACATGTCCGAACAGTCCCACCTAGTGAATTTCCTCTTTACAGGAAAAGCGTTTACAACAAATAACGGTATTGAATATGTCGTTCCGAACAATACACAGAACCGTTTAGGTTTACGCTTCTTGAAATCAATTCGATATTACCATACAAGTTTCTCGCTACCACATATTCGAGAAATATTTCACGGTGCTGGAGTGTCCAAATTAAAGCTTGTTTACAAATTAGATCGTATGAATATGTAGATGAGTCAACTCAACAAATAAGCACCAAAAATCGTGTTTACATCCCTTGTACGGTTGATTTACATGTATGATTTATTCCATCTCTAAATCTCTTGTTTTTTAATTTCACACAATGGAACAGCGGCAATCGATGCTTGCTGGTTTATATGAAACTTTTTTTCGGCATATAAAGGATCCTGAATTCAACATAAGCCTTCGTTATTTGTGTTAATATCTTCGAAACTACGGGAGGTATTAAAAAATATTTTGGATAAATTTTCAACTGTCTTACTAGTATTAAATGTAAGTAGTTTTCCCCTTAACACGCACTCCGCTTCAACCATAGGAAAATTAACTTCTCAGCGTTTTAAGGATTGCTTATGAGGGTAGTGAGTATTCTGGGTAATATAATTGCGTATGCATTGAAAAATACTTTTGAAAATTTCAGTCAGGTTCAACGCTCGGTTGTTGTTTAACAATCGTTTATCAGAACAACTATTCACACATTCTTGTTTGTTTTACCTCTAAATCTCCTAGAAATCGGAACTGACATATAAATTTTCTTAAAAGTATAAAAAAAAATACCTTTGAGTATGTATACAGCATCTTAGATTTAAGATTTGGAAAAAATTAAAATACTGGTATGATAGATTTTCCAAAATCGTAAGTAATAAATGTCTGTAATATCGTTAATTATTATTTATTGCATCTGAAATGGCTTAAGTTCTCTCAGGCTAATTACAGTTTTCCTGCGTTTCTCACCTAAATATAATATTTTTTGCATTTATAACGCCTTGGATTGCACATAAATTTCATTAAGAAGCAGTAATAAATTTTCGGTTAAATTTCGCGTTACTTAATTAAAGAGGGTAACAATTTATGTCAGTAGGGGCCACCATAAATTATTATATTGTATCGAATACACGGTACCCTCATCTGTAAAGTTTCCAGCCTAACATAGAAGCAGTATCTTTTTGTCAAATTCAGTGTTATTTCTCAACGTACGTCTATACACCTTTCCCACAACTATCTTTACTCTTTTCAAATAGTAATTGGCTTCTTGTTCTGCAAAAGAGATGTGTACGAATGTGATGACCTCTTCATTTGATGGACATCTCTGTCTTCTGAACGAAACATTGAATTAAAAGAACAAAGAAAAGTCGTTGGGGGCCAGATCTGCTGAATAGGGTCGGTGATCTATCAATTCGAATGTCAATTCGCAATTTTTGCGCGGAAATTTTCACCCTAAACCTTCACATTGTTAGGTAATGATAATAGTATGCTTCCGTTGTTGGTTGTTTCAAGACAGTCGATTGACACAACTTCATGGCTCATCTCGCCATCACTTTTCCGGCCAATGGAACGGCCATTGGCCATGGAATGGCCAATGGAAGTCTTCGTTTTTTTTTTAAGCCGATTCACCCCTCCCAGTCCATTATTTCGCTTTGTCTTAGCTTCAGGGGTGTACTGGTGTATCCAAGCTTCATCTGTAATTATTGATCGACGTCAAGGCTTCCAGTTATTTCGGTGAAACTGCTTCAGTAGGGTTTGGGAAATGTTTATTGGAATGCGTTTTCGGTCTTAAGTGAGCAAGTGCTGCATACAACGCACGGTTACTTTTTTCGTGCCTAAATCTTTAGTCTTTACCGATTGTTCGTTGCCCATAGGGCTCTTTGTAGTAGTCGGCAATTTTCGGGCATGGGAAGGAGGAGGCGGGCGCATGGCGAACGAGTTTATAGCGTGATCGGGTATCATCAATTGATTATAGAGCACTCGAACGTACTGTATACGACAAATACGTTGTTTCGAGATGCCCACAGGCTCTGTTATCTCTCTAACCTAGTCCTACAGTCATCTAGCACAATTTGGAGAACTTTTTCCAGTGTTATCTGGAGCGGTTTTTCAGTTGTCCGAACGTTCATCGTCAACCAAGGTAGTAAATTCAGCCGCCCAAAATTTCACCGTGGCAAATAATGGTGGAAAATCCTCGTAAACAGCGTCCATCTCGGCTTTAATTTGCGTAGGCGTATTGCCTTCGAGATGCAAGAATATAATAACCATTCGATATTCGATTCTATCATTTTTAATATCGACTTAAATAAACAAACGACTGTTAAACAACAACTAAGCGACCAAGATGAAGAAGAAATTTTCGGAAGTCTCACATAATCTAAAGAGGCGTCTTAGATGAACAGCAAAATACTGTTATCTGTTGTGCCTCTATACCCTTTGCAATTTCTATCAAAATTAAAACTGAGAACATGCCTAACTCTAAAAGAAAAGCTTAACCTTAAAACTACTCTGTAATTCTGCAAGGAACGTAAGCAAGTACTATATATATAAAGAATTGCAACTAACGGCTTAATATCTACCGACTAAAAAACTAAGATGATTATAGGCAACGCGCTAGAATGCATAAATAATACGAGTTGGTAGTATATGAAAAACTTCGTTTGAAAAGGGACGATTGCGGATACTGATACTACGGATATCCGATCTGTATTTGATCATATGTAACAAGTATGATCAGAATTATCAGGCACTAATGCCATCTTCATGTTGAGGATTGAAATTTTTCAGACTACCTCTTGGGGTCCTCTTGGGGTCGCTTCGCATCCTGCGGGCTTACGAGATTGCGTCGACAAAGTTAGACTAACCACCTTTCGGGGACGCGGTTGGTAGACCACAGGGAATGAAGCATAATCGCGAACTGCGTCAAGTTGCCGATGACGACCCCACCTACTTAGTCCGATTTCGGAGATAGTAAGGTAATTTAAGTTATGGTAAAACAAATTTAACAGCAATAAACAAGCGGCACTTCGTTGCGTTCACTGTGAGGACCGCGGAAACAGATGCGGGTTTTATGTCTGCAACCGTTTACTGAGGAAGGTGTCGGGATGGAGGAAATAAATACGCAATTTATTGCCCAACGGAAACATTCCAATAACGGGACTAACACATAAAGAATATATATTGTATGTTAGTATTTTATGGAGTAGTTAATAGTATTAAGAACGAGGGAGAAATCGATATAAACTGCGTTCTACATGTTGTAGACTATTTACCACCTTATTCATATTCCAGAAAATAAGACGGATTACTTACTGTAAATCGTCCGACGCAGAACTCATGCTGAAGTGGTGAAATATGGATTTTAAATATTAGTGAATATATAACCATGCTGCTCAAATATTTTTGCGAATGTTTTGAACTTTGTATGAACTTGTCATAGAGAAAAAAGTGATAATGTTTTTGAGAGGAATGGAATGTTTTTCAACAATTGTGCGAGTACATGTATCGTACTTATTGAAATGATGAATTTTAGCAGCATTAGATTACACAGATTGCGATAATTATTCGAGTAATTGAAACATTCTATTATTAAACTGCCATAAATTAGGAATTACGACAATAAAAAAAAATACACCGATGAAGGCACAACAAGACATACTGTTTAACAGTGACGGAGTTTTTTAAAATGTCGCGAATTTTCAATCAAAAAGAAGACTACATCGTTTCAAGTGTTTTGGTAGTACCCTGATGCAACTCAATATACGATCACAGTTCAGAAGGATTTGTTTTTATGGCCGATTCACCCTCAATTACATAGAGGCTGAAAGTGGTAACGATCAAATCCTTGCCCAAATTAACAAATATGTAGTACAGAACATTATTATTGTGTTTCCATTTCTAATGATAATCCGTTTTTAATTTGAATTTAGTTCTTGTATCATACATAAATTACGGTGAATATAACGTAGTCTTCGGTTTGTTTAACTTAAGAACAGACATATCAAGAATACTATAGAGGATAAAAATTCTGCTGTATTAGAGTCGAAAATCGAGTCAAAAAATTACAATTAACGTACACTAGATTAACCGATTTTAATTAACGGACAACCAGAACGAAAAAGCGCAGTTACGCAAACAACGGATTAAGGATAGCTTTACATGAACAAGGGAGGTACAAAGGTAACAAGGTAATTTAATTAATTATTTAAGTGCGGAATAGAAATAACCGCTAGATAGCTCAACTTCAAAGTTACGCCAATTCCAAAATCTTCAAACTCAGTCTTATTCAGGTAGTCATTAAAACGGAAAAAATATTTGGATAAATTCATTCCTATACTTTACATTGGCTTTTTCTTAAAAAATATCAGTGTAATGTTTTGCTCAAACTGGGATCGACAATATCTTATCTCCTTCTCGTAGGCAATGTTTCTTACATAACATATCTATAGATAGCAGAATGGAGCCGCAATGAGAATAAGTGTAAATTCATGATTTTATGCGCCTACGATTTGCAATCTGGAGAAAAAGTCGATGCCATTCAGTAACGGCGTTTGCTTCCTACAGGATACGATTTTTAAATGGTGTGAAACAGGTGGAGCTTATATTATTCTTTATTTGTTTTGAAAGAAGATTAGTAAAAGAGTACTCAACATAATAAATGGACAACAGCCGGTTCATGTATGGGATTATTGCAAAGCTGGTCGCTTTTATATTATTTATACTATGTGCAACATAATCTTCAACGTATAAACATACACAATAATAGCACATATAAATGATTCATTTTCGTTTGAATCCATCTAGTTTTTCTTAGTATTTAAATATTGCTGTATTATTCGTGAGAAAACGATAAAAAATGAAGAAACCTGGAACCTTATGACTCAACATTTATGCAAAAAAGGTATGTTGTTACAGGAAATGAAGCTAACAGAAGATTTAGAAACTTAAAGAAAATAAACATTCAATGCCTATTCATTCTAGCTCACGCTCACAATTTTTTGTGAACGCATTCGCCTTATAACTAGGGGTGCAAATGAGTTTTAGCCGGGTCGGACTGGAATTTGTGCGATGCGGTCGGGTCTGGCCTTTTTTAAATGGGACGTTTGGCAAAAATCTGAAAAGCGATCGCAGAGTACCGAAATCTTGTGTGATACCTCTGTTGCTTCATTTGACAACCGACCTTCAGTTTCTAATAGCGGTCGTTCAAGAATAACATTTGCAAAAAATTCAGTTATGCGAGGCTGTTTGTTGAGTATTTTTTTTTAATCGGGAATAAATATTAAACTTACCAAGTGACGTAAGCTTTTTCTCCCCATGATAGAGAGAAGGTTGCCCAGCAGTCCCATGTGCCCTTCTCTACTTCTTGGAACGCAAATATTGTTATCTAAAACAAATACAAAATTGATAATTTACCAAGCTTTTAAAAAATCGACCTACATCATGAAATACACACTTAGGTAGGGCTGAAATTCATTGATAGCAAACTTTGCGAATAAAAGTATAAAAGTTGTAAGATATTATCGCACAAGAGAGAAAACTTTTTTATGAGAAAAAAAATATTGTTATAAAAGCTTTTGCTTGTTTTAAAATTCACAAATAGGGCTTTTCAAATAGATTTATGTAAAATGAAGGGTTTAAGCCGGGTGACCTAACGAGCCATACAATAAAATTCCGACGTCCCATCCAACCACCGGCAAAAATCGTAACTAAGTGCTGCTGAACATTAATGTGATTACGTAGTAAATCTAAATAACCGCCTCCTGTTAAGGTTTTCCGAGGAATATAGATCTATGATTCGTTGCCCTACGATGCCAGACCACATATTGCGTTTTTAGAGATGTTGTGTATGATGTTCCATCATGTAATCTGGATTCTCAGTCGACCAATAACGGCAGTAAAAATCCGTTAAGACAAAACGTAGCTTCGTAAGGAAATAAAACATGGTTGTAAAAATTTGGATCGTTATTAGACATTTTCATTATTGTTCCACAAAACTGTTCGAATCATCTTCGCCAAGGTCATGTAGAAGATCTTGAACTTCAATTTAAATTTCCTAATGCCAGTTGAGTGCTTGATATACATAGTTGAATTATCCGTCACGGTAACGTATCTAGAGATAAGTCTTCATTAACGGTTAAATTGGGGCGGCCGGTTTTAGAAATAACTTTAACACCGCCCGTTTCTCTAAATTTAGCAACCAATTTCGAAATCGTTGATTGGACTATAAGAGTTCGATCCGGACGAACGTTCTTTAATAAATGGAACGCTTCGTTATGAGAACGTTGCCTATCACCATATCCAACCATCATAAGGATTACGATTCTTTCACTTAGTTAATTTCATAATTTTCACACAAAGTATTGAAACGAAACACTTTTGCGGTACGAACTATTTTATTGAATGGAATGGAATAAAATAATTTTTATTGAGGGTAATAATTCTTTGACACACGTTTTATGTAATTAGATTCACTTAAATACACAACAATCGGTGTGCGTTTTGCTGCCATTATCGTATGATAACGATAAGAACGTGTGGGACTCAATATTTAAATATTTTTTAATATTCTATCTTTGTCATCTAACACCATGAAAACAATACATGTCCATATAAACAAAGATTACAAAGGTCTAAAGCTGCCAAAAAAATGTTCCGTTACCATTTAAAACAATATTTTTTTTAATAAGAATTCGTTTGAAAAAAAATGCAAGTGATGGAAAATAATAGAAAATAACTTGTTAAACAAAAGTTTACATTTGCTGCAAACATATTAGACTAATGCGTTGCTTTTGCCGAATTCCGTATATGTAAATATTGTCAGAACATGCTAGTATATTTCCTTTGGTAATGTATTGGTAATATTCTTAGTTTCGACAATTTCTCTAACGTAGTAACTTGTACATTACCGATCAAATCTATTACATGTTTGTGAATCTCATTAAAGGTTAAACTTACAAAACAAAAATAAAGCAACAGATTTTATGTACCGATTCGATGGTACGGTACATAACTCGATACGATTTCAACTTCCTAATTTACGATTTTGATTCAAACATACTTTCGGTATATGTCTGACGGAACAAATAACTACCGCAATTACATAGAACACATTGTCGTTTCTATTTACTCTCCGGATTTCATCGGTGGTTAGATTGTTTAAACGTCAATAAATCAATACAGTCCAAAAGTTCTATCAGCAAAGCTGGTTAATAAAACAATTTGTTTAGAATAGAAAATATGTCGTTGTATGACTTTTATTATAGAATAATAACGTAAAACGAAGCCATAAATAACAGATTGGGTAGTTTTTGTCACCGTGATGCTCTATATGTGCAATACGAATTGTATGGAAGCAGATACCAACTAGGTTAATTGCTGGATTGAGAGGAGTGAATATATTTGCAGGCATCGACTTATAAAAGGCGTTCGCCAAAGTTAAGGCATATTGAAACCATTGAAAAAGAGAATAGTCGACGATGAAACAATAATAATAATAATTTATGAAAACAATAGAAATATCGTTAGAATAAATAACGAAGAGTCAAAAGAAATTACAACGGAAATGGGAGTAAAGCAACATTCATGTGTAATGCGTAACGAATAATAAATGATCAAGCCGACAAGGAACAAAATTGACAAATTAAAATTAGGATTCTGGAAAATGGAATAAACAAAGATAACAGGGCCCGTAACCATTCTTGACAGATACGAAAGAAAATTTACAGTGTATTAAACATCTTAAAGAAGAAACTGGCAAGAGTTAGTACGAGAATAAACACAAATAAAATTAAAAGCGTGATTGTAGCAAAGGAGAACAAAAGACAATATCTAAATTAATGGAGAAACAACAGAGCACGTATACCAGGTGTGTCGGTAATTCCTTTCCGGTTTTTCCGGCAG
>LR737394.1:8134909-8155994 GCA_902655005.2 Marronus borbonicus | reverse complement strand
ATCTGTAATATCTAATGTGCTCATTGAATCTGATGCCTATTGTTCTTTTCGTTTGACCAATATATAGACTTTATCACTGTCACTACATGAAATTTTTTAAATTCCCAACCTTCCTCTCATCCTTTGAGTAATTAGTTTGGTTATTAATATGTATGTATGTAAAGTAATAAAAAATTTTCTAATCACAATGTTACTTTCAAAAAATAAATTTATTATGTGACGTTACCGTCATATTCCTTTTTTAATATATATTAATAAAGTTGTATAACACGCACGCAAAGAGGAGAAGAGAATGAAATGCTAATGTCACAAAAAAATTCCCCTAATTCGAATAAAAAAAATTACCTTCCAACTTAATATACACAAAACTAGCCAGAAGGCCATGATTCGCCGTTTTTTAATATAGAAAATTGATGGTGTTTCGTTATCGATATATCTGTGCTTGCATAAATCATCAGGCTTTGGCGCTCGTGTGTACGTTATCTAAATCTAAAATTCAATTTGAATAGAGCGGAAAAACAGCGCCTTCTTTTCTTGAATGTATAAATTGATTAATCTTCCAAAAATATCTGAGCAACACTTTTTTAAATAAATAGAAATTCCTATAGCGTTCACGTTTTTCGAATTGGCGTCATTTCTAAACACCTCCATTCAAGTCATATTTTTATGTTGTAATCAAAATAATAATATTTAAATATTCCCCAGATTTCTGATCTCGACAATGAATGGCTTTGCATGTCTATTGATCCCTTGTTATTTATTCATTGAATTTGAAAAAGCCATTAATTTTTGTAAAGCACTCCGATCTAATTTTGCAGCTGAGCTGGCACTACAGGTGTTTACAGCGTCGCCCGAATTTCACACTTTTCATTCTGCCCGTGACTGTTTAAACATCGATAACAAACGTACTTCATATAAATTTGTTTGACGCATTCTATTACTACCACGTCAGCGAATCCGATGATTAGGTTTGTTCGAATTCCACACCTAAGAACAGTTCGGAACCGTTTGAAAATTGTAAACTGAGAATTTTGTGCCTATGGAAAAAAGCAAAATAACTAGATTCCAAGAATTATCGTTGCAAAAATCAAGGATTATGGTTTTTTTTAGCGTTGTAGATCAAATAAAGCTTGTTTTGTATCCTAAATACCATTAAAATTAAAATATAAAACATATGCAACAAAAGCCTTTTTTCCCGAAGTATGTTCAAAATATGCAAAATGTTTCAAATATGCAACTTTATGCAATATTCACCAAATATGCAATGCAATTGCACCCACGAGGTATGATGCGGATGTAAAATTAGTTTTCGGGGAAGTACATGTTAGCAAATAGAATATACAATTGCATAGATAGGAATCCGGGCTCCAGCTCTTTATTTAACGATTTCAGAAGAGAAAGTAAAAGATTCAGATTTTTAAAAGTACATTTAATTCCTTTAATTGCGAGTTTAGTCAGAATAGAAAACGATTTTTGTATACTTCTATGAGATCCAAATTTGACCACCAATTTTCCTTAAAATCGGTGGATCTGAGTTGGGAATATTTCCTTGTTAGACATTGTGATCTAATGATGTAATAGGCCTCTGTAAACTTTTAGACTTCTCAGCATTAGTGCATTACTGCGGGTTTCTTCAATAGACGATGAATTAACTGTTTTATATACTGAAGCCTTGTGAAAAAAAAGGGTGACACACATGTTACAATTTTGGGGATAAATGTTTTTTTTTTGTAGTTTTCAATCTTCAAGTCTGTGGCGGTGCGTGGCTTTTTGCTAAAAAAAAGATTAGCGAAACATGAACTTTTCGTTAATGTACATACATATAAATCACGTACTCGAATACTGTGGCACTGAAATCTAAAAGCGATTACCATTATTACATATCAGTAACTCTGACTTAAGTGCCATCTGGTTTCCGACCCTTTTAATTTTTTATGAATACCGAATTCGAGAGTAACAATAAATTGCAGCTGCCAGACAGATACCGGCCTTTTCCAAGAATTTCCAAGAACAACTCCAATAAGAAAGAAACTAGCATCCACCACTGCTTGGGTGGAGAGTTTAATTTCGAGTATCCATCTAATAGAACAGTATAACAGATAACAGGATAAATACACAACATTTAACTTGTTAGTTAGAACATCATTGTTATATTTCTCAAGGAAGTTGTACTTGAAATAACGTTAGTGTATAGAAACTTTAAGAGTTTTCCTAACTACAGCATTCTAGTTGAGGATTAGAAAAACATAGCTACCTGAAGCTTAAGTGGAAATTTTAAAACATCTCGTATATACACACTAGGGAAATTTAGACTCAATTCGAAATTTGATCGAGAACACTTTACAAAACAATAAGAAAATAAACAAGAAAAAAGCAATCAAAAACAACAGAAAAGAGAGAATTTAAAAGCGTTTCTAAGCTAACAATGTGATGGTTGTACGTTTCCCAGAAATTTATTCCGATTATAAAATAACACTTTATAAGCAGATTTCCTTCGTGTATGTAGCTATGTAGCTAAATGGATACAGTTTAATTCTATGTATACGTCGAGAGTGATTAGTTGGTCCTGGGATTACTTGTTAAGGTTGGGAATTGCCATTATAAATTCTCAAATTATTTGGTTTAATAAATATTTAGTAGGGGTAATACCTTCTTCGTTTCGAATAATTAATTGCTGCTGTTGCTTGAAATATGGGTATATTCCAAACTGTTCAAAGGTCCTTGAAGGTATATGGTGCTAACTACGAACATAAATGCCTTATGAAGAATGTAAAACCGCTTTATGTATAAAGAAATATAGATTCGTGTTAATAACATTCTGCTGGTTTGTACTAGTATTAAAAATGAAAGCAAATACAAAATTTAACAGTATTTAAAAGATTCTGAAAATATATCACCTCTATCTTCATACTTGGACATTTGTGAAATCGTTAATTAATGTATGGAATGAAATATGTGAATAGGAGGAGACAGGTTGATTTATGACGAGTAGGCAAATTCGGGAGCTCACCATCGGTGCAGGTAACGAATGGACTCTTGCATGCGAAACACTAGTCAGTATCTAGCTCGCTGCCGCCTTGGAGCGTACGTAATAGTAGCAGCGAATTACTCTGTGTTCTGTTTTTAATAATTTCGAAGGTACGTAGACTGAAAAAACAGCTATCATTAAAGACAGTGAATAGGTTCATTAAGGATTATGCGGATTTGACTTACGACGGCGTAAAAACTAAATGTTTAGCGTGCGATATATATCTAACGTGTTGGTCACAAACACATTGTAAACGGCATGTGCAAAGTGCAAACCATAACAATATCAAACCCGGCGTCGCCGCAAAATACGAACAATTCTTATTTGATTTATGTACAATGATGATTCAGTGTAATCTGGCGTTTACTTTGTTAAACAACGATTCATTTTGGAACAAACACGCCCATATTCCATTACCGAGCAGGACCACGTTACGAAATTATTTACCATCTGTGCGTGTACATTTAGAAAGTAAAATTAAAGCTGAACTGAAAAATAAAAATGTGTGCTTGTGTGTGGATGGAACAACTGATTGCAAAAAAAAGGGTTTGTACTTAATGTTATGGTGCGCAAAATGGAACCATATCAATCGTCATCTTCAATTTTATTAGCTTCTAGACGAACAGAAAAATGTACTGTCCAAGTAATTTCAAAAGTGGTCTTAAGCACATTGGAAACATTTGAAATATCCAGATATCAAGTCTTAATGTTTATGACAGATGGTGCCGCAACCATGCTTTCTGTAGCCCGGTCTCTTGGAAGGAACGGTGTGGTAACTTTTTACATATTACATATAAAATTTATGCTTTACATCTTGTGGCAGAGACAATTCGTAAATGTTATCCACAGGTGGATGCGATAATTGCGAGCACAAAAGCAGCGTTTCTGAAATTCCCAAAACGTATTCCCGAATTTCACAGACTGTGTTCTCATACCCCTGAACCGCCACAATCGATCCTTACATTTTGGGGAACATGGTTACAAGCGGTATTTTACTATCATGAATATTTTGAGAGTATAAAGAAGGTGGTTCTATTATTCAATCCGAAAGAATGTGCAGCTATCAAAACAAGTCAGGAAAAATTTGAAGATAGTCAGGTTAAAAGTGATTTACGAACTATTCACAGCAATTACATCGGAATAGTGCAAGCAACAGAAAAAGTACAAAATTCTTCACTGTCGTTAGAGGAATCAAATTGTGAAAGATGTACAATTGCACAGAGGCAGCAGATTTTTTCGTTATATGTTAAACGATTAAATTTACAAAAGTTTAAAAACAGATTTGCAAGAGTTGAGGAGGCTTATATAAAAACAATAGATTCAAGAGATTTGCAAGAGTTGAGGAGATTTATAGAAAAACAATAGATTCAAGGAGAAATACCGTGAGCAGATGGGAATAAAAAAAAGCGTAATATCCAAAGGATCGTTAACTTTAGACATTAGGGAAAACCTTGACACTAATGTAGGGGTATTACGTAAATCCAGAAAAAATGAGATTCTCTGCAAACACCTGTCGTGTTAAAAATAATACAAGCTGACTTTTTTTGAATTATGAGCATACTAACATATTACCTATGTATGTACTACAACATATTGAACCAATTTCTAAAGTTAATTTAACTGTACAAAATCTAGTATTATAAGAAATATCATCTATATAATATTGTGATGTAGCACTTGGACACTTTTCATCAATCAATACATTAAAACATTTTAATTTTTTCACATTTTCGATGTTTGATAAATCCCAATTTGTCGCAAATATTTCTTTATTGCCAAATACTTTTTTGTTTTTCGTAATTCGATTTTTCCAATGCCGATATTTTTGCCATGCTTCAACAGCGTCTTCGATGTTATTTCTATAAGCTGGCGGCTTAGATGGCAGCTGTTTTTTACGGTCGAATTTTTTACTTTGCCTGTAAAAGCCACCTACAGAAAGATTTTCTTTTTAGTACTAAAGTAGAATCGTAAAGTTTCTTTTCCTCCGCAATAAATGGTACCGAGTCAATTTTAAGAGGAATAATTATTTCAGTCTTTAATCCTTCCAAAGATGATGATGAGAAGAAAGTTGGGCCATTTCTTCTGAATAATGCTTGTAACTAAATGAATGAAGGTGGAAATAAAATTGAGGTTTTATCTCACAAAATTCTCTTTAATACTACGTCAATGAACGCGACATGACGGCTATGTATATATTACATTTTTCCATTTTAAGTTTTGTTTGATAAAAGAACTATGTCTCTATTTTTAACCGTATTTGAAATTTAATGTTGTAAATGTTAGATGAAGATATTCGAAAAATAAAATTTTGAAACTTCAAAGTTCTTCAAATAAATTCTTCAAATAGCCTAATTGAGAATTGTTTATGAACAATTTCTTACGCCATTATTACCTTAGCTTGTTACACCCCATTTGATATACAACCTTCCATTATCTAGTTTTCTATAACTGCTGACAACTAAGAAAGAAATTCGCATTCGACAAGGAAATCACCAGGGTAGATGCGTCACGCATCATTTGATTCGACCATTTATTCTTTTCCCTGTATTTGAATCTGAAAAAGCCTTAACGTTATATATAAGGCGCCGCATAAAACATAGATTATTCACGATGCCGCAGGGTGAGCTTGAATGTTATTATTTCATTCACTTGTTCATTGTTGTGATTGGTTATTCATTCTCCTTAACTAAGATTCATTTATCACAAAAAATACCAAATTATTACCACAATAATGGTTACAAGTGGTCACGATGTACAGTACACATCATATACATGCGTCGAGCGTATTCAAGGATTATTCTATATTTTCCACAACTTGCATCTGCGCATCATTTTGGGTGAATTCTGCTTTAGGCTAAGCGGACACGTTTGACAATAATATTGATGATATATAAATATCCACCAATACTGCTCCGCATACTGTCAATATTATTGTCAATATTCTTTAAAATTGGTCCCAAAATGCTTCCTTGAAGGACGCCTCGAGTGATAGATAAGCTAGATGATTAAGTAAAATTTTTACTGCACGCTGACTGATGTTTAATATCAAAAAATTTGTCTTCTTCTTTTCAGGGGAGTTTGAAACCATTCAGAAACACTACGTATACTGTACCAATTTAACATTCTAATCAATAAATCATGGTCTACACAATTAGAAGCACCCAAGGGAGAGACCGCAAGAAAATCCTGCAGGAGAAATTTACCATCTAAGATCACAGTCATTGTAGAGTGATTAGCACGATACCCGTGCTGTTGCAGCGTTAAAATATATTTATCTAAATGATAAATTAACGCAAGCAACACAGTATACTTTGAAACACTAGAAGTGGACGATAATTTTTAATATCTAATTTGCCACTGTTCTTATGCAAAAGAATGACACAAGACTCTTGCAATTTTAATCGAAATACCAGATTCAAATGAAAAATTAATCAAAAAAGTAATTGGAGATGTTAAACAATCTGATATTCTTTTCAGAAAATTGCATGGCACCTCATCAGGCCAAGAAGACCGCTTTATTTTTTATATATCTAAATAAAAATTCTGAAAATGAAAAACGATCTATGGGAAAATTTAGTGTAAAACGCAACTTATATAATTTAGTATCGACTCAAGTTAATAAATGCGTAGTAAAAGCAAACGGGAAAACATCGCATTTCGATATTTTTACGAGCTCAGATTTGGCAGCCTTTCCTGAGCAGGGAAAGTCGACTTCCTTATCAAGTCACAGTGAAGATATCAAATAATATGCCGCCGACACTGTAACACGCTTTCCAATATTTGAAGGCTGTCACCGGTTAACTTCTTATTTATGCACGGCCACGCTTCAGTCCATCGATTCGACACAAAGATTCTAAATCAATATGTGCAGCAATTTCAGTTCTGCTATGGATCACTGGCTTTCAATTGTAATAGGGGCTTTGTAAAATATATTAGCTGTGAATATACATGACTATTTTCATTATTTTGATACCTATGGAAAATCAGTTAAGGATGTCAGTAGCAGATACTTTGATGTATTCATCGTGGAGGTATACAAACCAGCTTGTTAAAAGCTGCAGGGAAAGGCTTTTCAATTCGAAAACGATGTTATTTAATTTCTTTTCTGGCTGTGAAATGAGAAAAAAGAATTATCGTTGACAATAGACAAGCAAATGCATTAGATACTTTTGAGCTTTGTTAAAGAAATATTTTTGAAACGGGTCAGAAATACGAACGGGTGTAGAAAACTGCTACAATTCATTTCGTCTTGTATTGCGTAAACATTACCTTAGGAATAAGTCAAAATGATTAGTTTTTCGCTTGCATTCTACGTATGGGATTTACTTGGCCCCCATAATCAGGTGAGGTATAGATAGTTGAAATATGTTTCCCCAGATAGTTCGCCCCGAGGCGGATAATAAAAAATTTCATTTTGTTGTTTCAAGTTGTAGAAGGAAGGAAAGAATAATATGAGGAACATTTTTTTAGGATCCAACTGTCAAACCATAGTTTATATAGTTTTTATATCAGAAATTGAACTACTCGCAGGGCTGAATTTAAAAGAAATCAAATTCTGATTGTTTACAAAAATATATTATTTAACCGTACTTCTATTAACCGCATTTTAATCACCAGAAAAAAACACGATCATTTGCCACATAAACAAATTTTGTAAGACCAATAATAACGAATTCAAAGTAGCGGCCAAATGGTTTACATTTTTTTTTTTAAATCTGAGGTTTCCCTAAATTTATTAGCTTCATCAGAGATTGAAATTAGGAAGTCTAGACGAAGCAAACAACGTAAAATCCAACGAAAACTTGCCTAAAAAGAAATGATAATGACTTTACTAAAAATTGGATGAAACATTAAAAGTTTATGAACATCCATAATAAATAAAAACGTAGGCTTCCACGGCCACAGTCACTTGAAACTAAACGTGTTCCGGGTTTGAACCGTGTCATGTCGTTGGTTAAAATAAAACTCGACGTTTCGCCCACAAGCGTATGGGGCTTCTTCAGGAGAGTGATGGCAACAGTTAGCACGGGCGAAACGTCGAGTTTTATTTTAACCAACGGCATGACACGGTTCAAACCCGGAACACGTTTAGTTTCAACATCCATAATAATAACACGTACGCATACGTGTTTGTAAACTTATGTTTCATCCAATTTTATGAATGGAATCAAGTTATTGTAAAATGATTATCCAAAAAAAATTACGAATGGTTTCTTCGGGTTTCACGTTGTTTGCTTCATGTGATCTTCCTAATTTGCATCACTCATGAAGCAAATAAATGTAAGGAAAGCTCAGATTTAAGAAAAGAAGTGTTGTAAATTATTTGGCTGCTAATTCCAGTAGCTATCTACTTTGAATCCTGAGGAGTACAGCCAGTACTTCCTCTGCTCTTTTAATAAACGAAGACAGCGATATTGTTCAGTTAGTTTGAATCATGCTGTACATGTACTTGCAAAACTTGTAAAACAAAGAAAAATTGCAACAATACAATGAAGTTAAGATCATTTTTTTTGTAATAAAGCCAGTAAGTAAAACTTATTTTACGGAACCAAGTTCCTGCAAGAGGGCTGTAGACACTTATTGTTATTGTTTGCACGTAGTGTAAACCATTACTGATCTTGTTTCTCACTTTCTTATTTAATTCTTTTATCGTCCTAATTAAAAACTATAATATAAATACATATATATTATTTATATATATATATAATACATATAAATACATCCCGGTTGCGGCGGCCTTGTCATTGCAACCCACAAGTTAATCACTAAAAAAATTTTTTTTGAAAATATCCATAAATACTAATGCATATGTACACATTTAATATTTCTTTTTATCTTAATTGGAAATATTCAGATTTTGTTTTTCTTTTGAAATGCCGGTTTGTTTGGATTAATTAAACCACTAGTTCGTTATATCGTTACGTTTCGGAATTTAGTGATTCCTTTTCCAAACTTCATTTCCTTTTCCTATTTTATAATGATTGTAGGAAATAAAGTTTGAAAAAAGGAATCGTTAAATTTCGAATCCTAACGACTTAGTGAATTAGTGCTTTAATTAATCCAAACAAACCGGCATTCCAAAAGAAAAACAAATTAAAATGTAAGTTTGGAACCAATGTTGCTATTTCCATGATTTGGTACGGCGAAACACGCTTTGCATCTATTTATGCAGGCGAGCGGCGAGCTAGTTCGAAATCTGTATCTCACCGGAACAATTTCCTGGAACTTTTCCCAGTTCCATAATGCTTCTATTTCCTCAACAAATAAGACATTCTTCAACAGTCTTTCGTCAGAGATACATTTACAGCCGCTGAAATAGCTACGTCAATCATACACCCTACATGTTAGACCTTGCCAATATAAATTATATCAGATCGTGTCACGATTCGTAATAATAAATTTGTCCCAATATTTTCAATACTTTCCAATATCTCACTATACAGGCAGTCTATTGGCGCCAAAAGTGGAAATAAATTTACAAGTGTAGAAAATTGGCCCTACCGCTCAATTTTGCCATGAGCTGTCGCTAGGTACATGTACTGTAAGGTTGATATCGCTTCCCGTGTCTTTTAAATCATTTCTCGTATTGTTGATGAGACGAACAATTATTTAGTTCGGATTTCCTTCCATTATAAGAAAGTTAAGTAAAAATAGTTTTCTTCATGATTTCGTTTTAGGTTAGAAAATTGTTCATAGTTTTTCTCCTATTTTTCTCATTTCTATCTGATGAGAACAAATTCCATTTTATTAAAAATAAGGTGCTGGGTAATTATTAAATAATTTTTTCAATTTTTAGTGAGAAAAGTGTGTTTGCGGGATACCGACATGGCACCAACAACGGTTACTTACTTTCCGACATGTCGGCGTCTTGTCATTGCCGATCTGTCGGTGGGTATCAGTACTCCCATTATTGCGGTTTGTAAACTCTAGCAATTCATTTGTTCTATCATTAAGTGACTGCGTTTAAGTACGATGTTATTACGTTAATAGAATTAGCGTAGCAGCTTGCGAGTCGCGCTCGCGCCAATAGATGAAAATGTAAATAAGAAGCCCGGACGGGTAGCAACTTACTGGAAAATACGATCGGTCTAAGAAGTGCATAATTAGTTGTCGATTTCAATGTAGATGACTAAATAAATCACTCAAATTTCAATTCTTCCCCTTCCATTGAGATGGGCCATTTTTAGTTGCTAATTATAGCAAATACGAAGATCAGCTACAACTTCAATTTAATCGTCGTATTTCCTGTGTTTCACCCGGCAAAAGCACGAAAAGTTTCCTTGAAACTGGAATACTGCGCTTTACCGGAATATAAAAAAATATATTAACAGGACGTTTCATTTAAAATTTCAAATTAAAGGTGATTTCTGGTTAAATCGAAAGTCAGATTAAAGTGCTGATATTTCACACAGTCAGCTACTTACAAGTTCCATAGCAATATGCGAAATATTATTACAGATATTTAGGTATTTCCAGACTTTTGCTTATCACTGTATACTATGAAACCAGCAGCATACAACTTGTATCTGCTTTTTTTTTAATTCATCGTGAAAAGGTTAAATGTGACGAGAAAACTTTTCCTTTTGCGACCATCTCAGTTTCTCTAAAACTTGTTAACATCAACTCGATATGACTTCAATACTATCACAAAAAATTGTGGAAGCCTCGAAAATCCTGCTGCTTTTTTGTAATCAAATAAATCAGATAACTTTCAATGTAATATATGGTCATTAGAAAAATTTTTAATTTCTTTAACTGCACGATATCAGTGTTTCTTTTCTTTCATCGAATTTACTTCATCTTGTTTTGAACTTAAAGCCGAAAACTTGGGAACGAAAAGTCTATATTTATATTCATGACTAGATATGTATTATTATCACAAACGAAATTGCCATTTCCTTTTACAACAGGTTCTTATTGCCAATCTCAAATACATTGCATTGTTCATCTCGTAACCATTTACACAGCTATGTAGGATTGTTGTGGGATTTTCACTCATTCTGTGTTTCTATGTTCTAAGTTATACACCGTTGTTACCAGAGATGTAAATTTCGTTGCTTTTCGATACTTGTACCTAATCGTTACTTTCGGTATTTGTATCCTTTACTTTGCATTTTAAACCGAGTACTCGTTTGTGGTGCAGTTGAAACAGGTAGTATAGGTACACGAGTACTGCGATGTTCGCAACTCGCCATTTTTATTCGAGGACATAAAAATGCGTTGATTTTTATCCCAAGTAGGTTTTGCCAGTATATATGCATTCTGTATTGTGATTGGTTGAATGGAATGCTCGCGTAATTTGAAACTTTAACAGACAGCCAGTGCAATAATGTTTGTTTTCAAATTGAAGTTAGGTTTAACGTATAGTCGATAATTTTGATTTCTTTCAATCTGCAAAATGCAAAAGGATTATAATTCGTATATTTTAAAACGTTCTAAACAAAAATTGGTTACACACGATAAAATTATTTACTTTGGGTGGATTTGTTAAATTTAAATTGAACTGAAATCAACTGCTATTGGATAGCTAATTATTTTCTTTGTGGGAACAGAAATGTTTCCGTTAGCAATCGGCAAATTTATTTTTTAAAAATTGATTATAGAGGCGATAACCTACTATATTGCATTTCGTGTATCTGTAACAAGAGCGAGAAATGGAGGAACAGCTTCACAAGAGTACGCGGTTGCGTTTGTTAATAGATCGATGAAAATTCAAATGCTTTTAGGCAGTGTATTCATATCTAAATCGCCATGAAAGCATTGAAATGCCACATAAAAACATACTGGATATGCAGCAGTATTAAAAATAACCATGAAATCTGCTATAAATAATTGGCTTGTAAGGTAACCTGTATTGTTCAAATTAAAAATGCCGTTCAATCGATAGGACAGGAATCTGAGTCAATGTGGGAATGGGGAACATCGCCGATTTAAAGTTAGACGAAATAAATTGCAACGTCTCATTGAAAAGAGCAAAAGGGTCAGTTGCTAGAGTGCAATCGGGTGAATGTCAGCTCTCTTAGCGCAACACAAGACTATCGAGCCAAACGAGATCAAACCAAGCCGAACAAAGCTGAACGATACCGACGGCGGCTGTGAAAAAGTACCATATATTCCTCGAAATGGATTTCAAAGATAAAGATGTTATTATTTTTTCTTCACGAGTGATATTTTTGCAAGTCTCGCAATATTTAGCTCACGAACAATCGAAAAGTACCAATAATTTTTCATTCGCAAGTGACCATAATAGCCAGTAACTGCTTCTTGGTACGAGTAGCTAGTAACTGATTTCAAAGGCAATGAATATTTTTCTCCCCTGGTATACGTCTATTGCAAACTTACAATGACTACATATATTTTAACATTACGGATCAGTATTACCGTTGTATGTACACTGCCGTTCAGAGAAGTTCGGTCGGTTGGTAAAAAACATGAAAAGGTTACAGAAACAAACGAAACTAAAAACAAAATGCAATTTTATTGTATATACAGGTAAATAAGACAAAAATAAATAAATAAAAAGTTATTCTGGCCTAATATAACATACTGAACATTATATTTTTTTTCATCGAAAAAACCTCCTTTGCTGTTAATCACCGCTCGAACTATTCTAGGCATTCTTTCGATGAGTTTTGTTAAAACGGATCGTGGAATATTAATCCATTCATGTTGCAGAATATTCCGTAAATGTTCTTGTGAAGTTGGGCATATTTTTCGGATCCTCCTGTCCAGTTCATCCCACAACAACTCTATAGGGTTCAAATCTGGACTTTGTGGGGGCCATGTCATTACTTTCAAGGTGTGCTGTTCTTCTTGCTCCTTTAGATAGTTCTTACACACTAACGCAGTGTATTTTAGGCCGTTGTCATGCATGAATGTAAAGTTACGGCCTATTATATGCAATCCTGATGACACTGCATGATTCTGGAGTATTGCAAAATAATTTTCCTTCCTCATTACACCCTGCACTCTGCATAAATCTCCCGTCCCAGCAAAGGAGAAACATCCCCACACTAACACAGAACTACGCCCTTGCTTCACTGTAGGCACAATGCAGTTCGGGATCACTTTTCGGTTTTAGATCTTCGGGGACATAAACTCGTCGATTTTGCCCAAAAACCTCAAACATTGACTCGTTACTCCAAAGCACGTGTTTCCAATCATCTAACGACCAATCTAGATGAGAACGGGCCCACTGTAGCCGTTTTGCTCTGTTCCCCCGACGTAATAAGGGTTTTCGAATGGCAATGCGTCCATGAAGGTCCGCTTGTTGAAGTCGACGTTTTACCGTACTCGCCGAAACTTGTTCTTCACGGCCGCGATTGACCTCGGCTGCTATTTGTGGCGCTGCTAATTTTCTATTGCGTTTGCTTAATAATACAATTCTCAAATCTTCAGCTTTTGTTGTTTTCCTAGGTGCTCCAGGACGAACATGATTTTCTATAGTTCCAGTTGTCCGATGTCGCTTTATGATGTCATTTACTGTTGAACTTCTCATACTTATTTTTTGAGCAATTTGTCGCCCCGAATATCCTTCTTCAAACAGCGTAATAATGCGTGAACGTTTTTCTATACTGGTAGGCTTGCCACGTGCCATTTTGAAGTAAATTTTCTTAAAACTTTCGCGCAAAAACGACAGATGCACACCAATACACGTTTAACAGTAAAATGAAGCAAATTTATATCTTTACGCCTGTGATAAATAAACAAGAGTGATACTGCGATATATTTCCTAAATGTATTGTTCGTTAATAATCCCCAAACGACCCGTTTCAAAAAATCGGTACTTGCGAGAAATTCTTGGAATGATAATAAAAGGGACTTTATTGTGGTTGTCGCAATATTTCTACTTTACATAATAATTTATGGCTTTAATCGCTTAGAAAAGAGTGTATGCTTACTATTTTTCTAATTTTATTTATCAATAATTGTATACAGTGTGATATAATAGATTTTTATTGTATGACCGAACTTTACTGAACGGCAGTGTACATGTATAAGCATATACTATGCAAATAGACCACTTGACGCAGTACATACAATGCTTCGTAATTAATCTGTCGCACCCGAAAGAACGAAAAGAAAAACAGAAAACAAGTTTCATAAGATTTATTGTCGCAGACGTCCGAAAGCAAGTTTTTCAAACGGACAACGCGCAGCTCCTAAATCTGCTGTAATCAGGGGCACGCCTTCTCACCACTAAATTAAAGAAGATATACATGTACACACTGCACGATGAACTAGAAGATCTCAGAATTTAATGACTACACTAACATTGCGATTAGTTCTAACAAGGAGCATGAAATGTTAACTTAGACACTAAGAAAAACAAAATGGTTGAACCAATGCAATACATGTTTTAGTCACCTATTAGTAATGCATTTTACTTGTTCACAGAACATCTCAAAAAAAGTCAAATAACGTAGTTTAGTTCAACAAAGTTACTGTTTTGTTTCAATGAAGTGTTAAACGCATAGTGAACATTAGAGAGAGTTAGGCAGACATTGAGATATTCTTCCTTTAAGATTTTGATTAGTTGATTGAAAGAAGAATGCGGTTCTCTGTAATCGGTCCAATAAATTTTAAAGATTTCTTTAGCACTTACATTATTTTTTAGAATAAAAAGCTATTTTACTCGGAACAACTCAATTATTTTGACATTTTTGCAATGTTCGGTTCACCCAATTACAAGCGGTTCATTGGACACCATCTGTGCTTAACAAACCAAATCAAGTTATTTTTTTTTAATAGAAGTGTCATATTATGTAATCGTAGAATTTTAGAATTTATTTACGGTAACTTCTTTTCCTTTGTCGAACCGGGGCTAATATTACAAAAAAATTGTTATTCTCGTTTCCAGTACATTGGATCTGATTTTAAAACAAGATATTTTGATATAGGCCGTGGTTTTTTCTAAAATTAAATAGTTTATTTAGACAATACTTTATATTCTTATAATTTAATCTACTACTAACTAAATTCCTTTTCGTTAGCCATTTCATATTGTAGCCTGCAATATACCATACGAGTTCACGATCTAACGACTAATGACGACATTAGCGAGTATCGGCAACCGTAAAATATGGTCATTTATTTCCGGAAATTGCGACTCATTAACAAGCGGTGGACTGTTTGTAAAAACACAATGAAATTTATTCTCTACTTCTTTGTAGGAAAAATGCGAATATTAAAAATCTAAAAAATACGGAGTGAAAACAAGTTATTTAGTCGTTTTCCCGGAAATATCGTTGATTAGAGATATGTTTACTTAATAAAATGCCGAGGGCCCGGAATAGGGCCAGGGGTTACGTTCCAAAAGCTGAGTCGGAGAGAGCTTCACCTAGATAGATGTTGACGGAGCGGAATCGGTTGAACGTCCTCATGGCGCTGATGACATTTATTCGTTATACTTGTAGTATACCTAACAATACTAATTTTGTGTGTATATACAAATTTACAAACAATTTTGCTTGGCAATAATTATAGCAACTCCATTTACACAAGTACATACATAGTTCCAACCCGTATAGCTTTATACCTTTGTATGTATTTATTTTCAGAAACATGCAAGTACCATTGATACTTTATTTAGTGATGCTGTAAGAGGACTTCGACTACAAGTATGAAGTACACCCATTCTACATTTAATTATGTTCGACAATCTGTTTTTATAATCGTTAATACCAAAAGTTTACAATGAGAAGGCAAATCCGCTTTCTTTCTTCATCGTTCTCTTTGATCAGGATTCTTCTTGTTGTAGAATTAATTCGCTGCTCTGTTACAGTAACTTTATCAGTAAATTAATTTGATCCCAAGTCGAAGTAAGGTCAAAGTCACTTCGGAGATTCTTTTTCTTACCGCGAATTAAAAACTTTTCCTCTTAACTACCGTTTTTTTTTTTATAGAAGCTGTGATTTCCTTTATCGGATTACGTCAAAAATTAATGAAATAATTAATCTTTCCTACAGCACTAATCGCTTGCATTATGTTATTCCTCCTTCACATTAATATAGTCTCAAATTCAAGCGATTTTCGCCAGTTATTTTAATTATTATTATTAAATTAACTTAGATTACACATTGCGCAATATTTTGCATAAACCCATTTTTCCAACAACTACGATGTAATGTAATGTGATGGTAAAACTTGTACACCAGCAACTTGGATTTTAACATCATGAAACCCGAACAGAATATTTCAGTTAAGTAGCCAGTTAATATAACTAAGGTAAGGGATATTTGCCAAAGATACTTGCTGTATCCTCCGCTTTATTAAGTTTGGGAAGTTGTACGTCGTAATTTTATTAGGGAGCCTTTCCAGATTAATCCTGATGAAATTACGCGTTTTGCCTAAGCAAATTTGTGATAGCGATTATATTTGGAATGTGTATTTAATGCGGTAATCCACACTCTATTACACCGTTTGAACAACTAGGAAAGCCACAATATTGTCGGAATTTCGATGTCCGGCATATTGAAAATCAACAATTAGTTAATAATTGATTGTATAACAGTACCACTTTTACCAAAAGTCGGTTGTTATAGAATTTAGTTGAACCATAAATCGTACATTATTTAGTATCAAAACCACACTTGAGGTGGGATAAATATCGATTTTTGCACGTAATTTATGCTGCGTGTATTATAACGACGCACTGCTAATTATATACTACGAATTTTTTTAAATACCTACATATCAATTAAATTATAATCAACCGTTCAATATACAGGGTGAGATTGTTCTGATGTTTAGTATTGCTCAATTGTCTTTTGTTTTTTGAAAAAAATATAATGGTGACGGGAGCATACTACGCATCATTGCTTGACAAGCTGAAGAGAGAAATGTAAAAGTTTTATACCGACGCATACAACTACATTTGACCCTATTCATCAGATGTGGTCCTCAGCAGTTTGAAACGTGGCAAGTCGAAACGGAATTTAACCTAAGGTTAAATTAAAGTAAGGGGAGATGCGTACCTTTTGAGAAGAGATACTTAACTAATAATTATTGTACGTAGCGTAAAGTAGTATAAACTTTAATTTCTATTCAAAAATGTAATGCTGAAACACTTCACTATTACCCCTTAACGCAAACACTTCGCTCGCAGCACATTTTCAGCAGCAATACTGAACTGACGAGTTGAGTATTGTTGCTGAGGTTGATAGCATAGCTATCGAAACGTGCGCGCAGAGTCAGTGAAGTGTTTGTGGTAAGGGGTAATAGTGAAGTATTTCAGTGTTCCAGTGCCACAGTATTCCAATACGTGATTTAAAAATGTTATGGTTCCTTTTCTCAATGTATATTTCCTTATAACATGTAATGCTTTTCCACAAACTTCTCATAATTTTATTGGTTCTGTCACACTCTGGATCGTTTTCAATAAATATGGCGCCTGTCTCGTCTATCAGACGCTGAGTTTTAGCTAAATGCTTTATCGTTAGGGACCCTTCCTCAGAAACTTCGTTGACATTAGTCATTCTCTTTGGAAAGTTCCAACAGCTCCGGGACTGTCAGCTTCTGCGAATGCGGAGCCACTAATTCTCATCTTCTACATATTCGGTGACAGTTGTGTGTTTGCATGCAGGACGTAAATTTCTCCAAACACCATTCATGCACGTAAATTTAACTTCTTCTCAGAACTCCGCAATATTATGTATAGCATCGAGAATGGTGTAATTCTTCCAAACCAGTTTCATATTATTACGACTGTTCATCGTTTATAGCGTTAAACATTTGTTTGAATGTAAATAATACGCTTTCAAATTCGATATCACACCTTGGTGCATTTTCTGAGAATTTATCCACGTTAATTGGATGGGTGGGCATATTATCTAAAATAATTAGGATTTTGAAACTTAAATTTTTCTTAACACAATAAGCTTGTAGCTCCGAACTTGCACAGTTGATTACCCAATCTCGAAAAGAGGACCGATGTCATACAATCTTTCCTATTAGAACGTCAATGGACTGGTAACAAAGTTTTTGGAACGTACTTTAATGCTCTAGTATTTTCCGCATTATTGTTATGTTACAAGTGGTTTAAATTTCAAATCACCTGCAGCATTTCCACCAAGTAGCAAAGTTAATCTATTTTTACTTGCTGTAAAGCTTGGAGTACTTTGTTCAGTTCGACAAGTGTACTTCCTAGCCGGAAGTCTCTCCTAAAATAAGCCAATCTTGTCCACATTAACAATCTGCTTTAAGTCGTGTCCATCGTCATTAATTATTTTTCAATTTTTTTTTTAATGTTACGCTGTGACATTTCCACCTCATAAGTTAGGAAAGGTGGTCCGATTATTATGCCTTTCAAACCATCCACGACTAGCTTTGGAAGTTTGATATGTATTCTGGCTTTAGCTTTAAATCTTCAAATATGCCTTTTGCTTGTTCTTGGATTATTTGTTTTGTCGAGTGGCATTTTGCGTTTTAACGACTTCTTAGTTAAACTATTCCACAGTGTAATTAAGGGATACAAACAAAGCAAATCTGGAATAACAAGGCAGCAAAAAAAAACCAAAGAGGCAAAAAAATAAACTAGGGGTCCAACGGATAACTAAAGTCTAGTACGATGTTTTCATGACAGCGACTGGATTATTACTGATTCCGATTCATTCCCATCATGCGTCTCCTCGCCCTGATAGCTAGCAAATTTTATTGCGGAATTTTCTAACGCCATGTACCATATGTTTGTATTTTGTGTGCGCTGGCATAAAATAGTGAACAGCTACTCTTGCTATTTCCAAATAAATTAAATAGAACTGAATCCAATATCGTTTATCGGAAAACGCCGTGAGGGACAGGCACCTGACTAGATCGAACGCCGCTGAGGGATTACTCATGTTTGGATCACTATCTACTATCAATATAGTATGTGGTGGACGTTTGAATACCTTACTAAAATCATTCTTGCTCCAGCGCACTTAATTAAATATTCACACACGTATACAAAAGTGTTTTTTTGTGGCATTTCCAGTGTTCCATAATTTCTATATTAGAAGCAAATAAACCGTGATAACATTTTTATATATAATAAAATATATAAAATATAATTTTATATAGTTTAATATATTTAATGGGATATAATGTTATTCATGAAAGCAACTGAGGTTTCTAAAATAGACTTGAGTCACTCCAGCCAATGAAAAGCATACAAGAACATAGACTGTTTTTCTTTGTTCTTTTTTCTTATATAGTTACATACAAACTTTATTCTGTCACAGCGTACAAAAATGTAATTTCCTTCCCTCATGCGATCTTAAATATTTAATTTCGTTATAAGGTTGAAAATGAAAATATAAATGAACCACCGCTATGAATGTACGATGCCCGAATAGATTTATTTTATTATTATGCTCTACAGACCTGGTGTACACTGTCGTGTACATTAAAAATTGGTTTTATTAGAGACACGCTAAGTGCCTAAAAGCATAATATGTATTTCTCGCAAAAAATATACTTAATTTACAAGAACCATATAAAACGCTTTTTCAGCCAAATTAATTTATTCGCTTTTAACTTTTTTAAAATAAAGAATTAGTATCCTAATAATGCGCATTTAGTGAAAAAATGATCACTAAATTAAAAATATTGTTAAGTAGGAATATGTAAGTGAAAAAATGAAAGTGTAATTTATGTATAAATGCAATTTTGTCACTAATGCTTAATAAACACCAGGGGTTCCCAACATTCTTCCTCCATTGTCCCCTTTTAAAAGCGTTTTTTTTCATCGACATTTTTTTCCCTGTGACATACGGCATACAATACAAATAATTGCACACGGGTAGCAGTCGGACTAAGAATATGAATAAAAATGTAGAAGAAATCAATCATTAAATTTACGTTTTATTATTTTTAATTTTACAAAATCAAATTATATCGCCATAATTCTTCCTTTCTCCTGGTGTTATTGAGTTGCTTAAAACTTGCTTCCATTCACCGCTGATCACGCACGATCGATTCATTGCACAAGTACAATTTTTTAACGTCAGTTTTCAGTACGTAAAATACAACCTTCTCGTTCAAAATGGAACAGTTAAGAAGCAAATAATCACAACAATACATGTTAAATCTATTTTCTGTGCAGGATGTATAGAAATAGAAGATATCATATTTAAAACTGTACATGAAACAAATTTTATTTGACTATTCCACCGATGATATATAATATAAAGAAAAGAAAACGAAAGCCATCTAACGCAATGGTAAAATCACAGGGTGGAGTTCTGGTTGACAGCACTGGATGTCAGATTTAGGCAAACAAAAAAAAAAGAAAAAGAAATAAACCAAATAACGAAATAAATGGCTATTACACTGGGAATTACACTCCCCGACAAAAATTTAGACGCGGTAAAATATTTTACGGGTTTTAAGGATTACAATATTTCTTTGCGAAACTAGCAAGATATCTAATTAAGTTTTTATTCGTAAAAGTAAAATAAACTTAAAAATATCTCCTCCAGTAATCAAATAAGTCAATATTACTCCAGTAATAAAGTCAAATATTACTCCAATGTTTAAACAATTTCTGCGACAAAAGTTTAGACGCTCCGTTGCAAATGTAAAACAAAAATCAACAAATGGGTGATCAGTAATACGTAGATCCTCCATTGTTCTTAATCACTTCCAATAGTCTGTTATTAATAGATTTATATAAATTTAACACATAATTTTGAGGGATATTCTGCCATTCAGTCAGTATTGAAGTTTTCAGTTCCTGTACCGTGAAATATTGACGGCCTCCGCCATAAACGCGACGTGCTAATTCACCTCACATGTTTTCAATAATGTTTAAGTCTGGTAACCGTGTCGGCCACTGTAAAGTTTTAATCTTTTTCTCTTTAAACCATTCAGTAATGGTTTTTGCTTTATGAATCGGCGCGTTATCTTGCTGAGAAACAAAATTGTGCCCGGCCCTTTGGTTTCCAAAACGTAGAAGATTGTCACGCAATAAGTTTTTATACGTCACAGATGTCATTTTGTTTGTGCAAAACACTATCCCACTTTTATCGCGAAATCCAATCGCTGCCCATATCATCACAGATCCACCCCCTAATTGTC
>LR737394.1:8119425-8134509 GCA_902655005.2 Marronus borbonicus | reverse complement strand
TAATGTCTATAAACTTTGTTTCGTAAATAGAAACGATACCGCGTCTATGTTTTTGTCGGGTAGTGTAAGTAAAAGCTGTTTCAAGTTTACTCGGAAGTTAGTGAAAGAGAGAGACCTAAATGATCTTTTGTATTGGGGTCACAAGCGTCGGTAGCAGGTCCATATACCGGTGAACAATATGAAAAATGAGAGAGAACCATGGATTGACATAGCATGGATCTGTTTTTTTACGACAAATAATGTCGGTGCGGACAGAGAACCTTTCAGTTGGAATATACACAATGAATACATTTCGATACATGTTCCCCCCATATCTAAACTGATTATCCATAGTTGAGCCCCCATTACTCATACTTTCAGCCAACTGAATACGATTAGAGTCCGCACTTGCAGGTATTTCATCTTTATCTTACTACAGCCACTCGTCTTACCGAATATCATAGGGGCAGCGGTAATTTTTACAACCGTTTCCAAATCACTGTTAACCTTGCTAACAGCTTCACCAAGCTGCTCAATATTGAAAGAGTACTCCAATTGTGTGTCACCAGCATACATATGCACTTTGCAATGTTGTAGTTGCTTAAATAAATTTGTGGTGTATATAGAGAATAAAAGTGATCCAATAATGGATCCCTGAGCCACGCTAATGTGCAAAACTACGTTCGAGGAGGATCTACTGTGGAGACTAACAACTTGTTGCCAATCAGACAGGTAACACGTCCGTTTAACATCGTTTGCTTTGAAGCCTATATAATGAAGTTTAGACAATAAAATCCAGGATTCAAAAATATCAAAAACATTAGTAAAGTGAAGTAAGAGTAGCAGAGTTAGTTCAAAATTATCAGTTGATGATAAAATGTTATCTGTTATATTTAAGAGGGCGATAATGTTGACGAAAGCCAGAATGGTACTTAGGCAAAATGTCAAATCATAACCATAACCTTTGAAACTGAAACTGAAACTGAAAGACTCTGAATTTTCTTGGCGGCACTTCTCTTTTTCGTCTCCATTCCATTCTGTCCCTTTCAGACAGAAGATCATAGTAGATAACCATAGTTTCATCTCCTGTGATAATTACCTTCAACACGTCCACAGGGTTTTCTCCACACAAAGATGTTTGGGCATCCACCTTGCACTATTTTTCATTTCATTTTATCACATATCGGCGATTAGACAGATACTTATATGAGGAAGCCATGACATCTTTGATATTTCTTTCACAGTCAAGCGTCGATCGTTTAATATAGAATCATTAATAACGGCAATTTTGTCGTCCGTCACCGGTTCCACCGTCCTTCCTGTTCTTGTGTCATCTTCCAAGGACTCATGTCCCTTTTCAAAACCGTTTTGACCAATCTTTTACTACTAAATAAGACAGCAAATTTTTTCCGCATATTTAATATTTTGAGGAGAAAGACCTTCTCGAGTCAGTCATTTGATCTCAGCCCGATACTCAATTTTCGTGATTTCCGACGTCGTGATGAACGAGTGACAGTTACAGGGAAACTAATTGACGAAATCCATTAAAGACTAATAAAACTGGAGGCAAATTTTGACCCAATGCGATACCTAAATGAATATCAACAGGGACATTTTGGTGCTTACCTCGTAGCCCCATGCCATATTTTAGGAAAGTTTATCTCAAAGATTTAGATTTTCATGGACTTAAAATGAAAAATTAATATCGCGGATTGTTGTTTAATTACAATTAAAATATTGCTTCATGCAAACTCAAGTCTTGCTCTGTCTTGAATACATTATTATATTGAAGGAAGAATGAAACAGACCTTAGGCTATTAGATACCAACTACGTCGAGAAATTAATAATCCATTAGAGGATTTCTCTCCGTTTAAATTTGTCTCTCTGACATTTAACTTGTATTATTTCAGGGTAAATAAGAAGAACATTAAAAGATATTTCCATAAATAAATGTAAAATAGTCTGCCAAACTAATACGATGTTTCCTTACTCTTCATTCAAAATAATATTTTTCACAATGTAGATGCAAATGAGGCTAATAAAACGTTCGAAAATTGAGAATTCTACGAATTTAATGTACAGCCTGCTTTTCAGCGAGATAGCACTAAATTTCGCCTTACTCCATTAAATTGAATTTGGCGCGAATATATTTAAGAAGATACGTAGGCTTCGTTAATTACTACGTTACTAACGGATTGAGTTATATTGTGAAGAAAAGATTTGTCTCAAAGGTTGTTACGTGTATCTCTTTTTAAATAAATGATACAATGTCTTGGGGATGGTGACCACAAATTTAATGGAAAACTTTAGAAAAACAAATTCTTTTCTTCTTTTTTTTCAAATTTGTTTTCTCTAAGATTTCTATTAAATTTGTGGCCGTTACACAAGACATTGCATCATTTACTTAATTACTGGTCAAGAAAATAATTTTCCAAGGAAAATTCATCCTATTTCCGTTTTAAATTAGATTTATTAAGAGCTAGCTGTAGCTGTGTACAAGACACTTACAAACTTAATTTAATTGTCTGCGAAATCTGTGAAGTAATTGAATGGGTGGGTGCAAGAAGCAAACAGTTGCAGATTGGCAAATTAAGAATAAGGTCTATCACATGGTTTTTATGACTAGATCCTGAAAAAATATATAACTTTGTCTCCATCGTTTGTTTTCGGGGAGTTTTTGGGAATGTCATATTTCAGCCTCTCCAACATATTGCGCATCCATCTCCATCACATTCTTCAACGTTCCTTTTTTGAAAGGTATAGAGTATTATACCTTCAATCGTCCGATCCCGGAAGCAGCTTTGCCGATTTTTTCAGGAAATCAATAATTTAGACGAATTTCAGAACAGGTAACACTATGTTCGTGTTCTTCTCTGAATTCTATTATTTCGTATTGTGAAATGGACATTTACCGACTTCGTTATTTTTTTATAATTAATTGTTGTTTTATAGTTAATTGTTGTCAGCATGGTAATTGTACACTTAATTTTTAGCTCACCATTATAACGTAGCTTCTAAATCTGTGAAGTGATAAAGTGCTATGGTAACAGGAATAAAATACATACAACATTTTTTGTTTGGTAGTTAAAGGTGAAGAGGCAGTAAGAATGTATATACGAGAGAGTTTATGCGTATATTTTGCCCTTTTCCGTTCGGCTCTCTGTCTGCAAGGCAGAGGGGAGATAGTGGTAGGGGTGGCAAAAAAAATCTCATTCGGGTTAATTTGATAGGCCCATGGAAGGTGTATTTAGAGATATAAATATATATACTCCTTATTCGTAATAACGGTGTAAATTGCAAAACTTCGAAAGTCGTCGAAATTTCAAGAGTAGCTTTCACCCCCTAAACTTAAGATTTCGCCAAAACGGAAAGCAATTCTTTAAAACTCTCGATGGATCCCACAAATCTTGCATATTGAAAATAATGCGTAAAGATGCACGAGCATATATGCAAAATGCCTAACACGAGACTAACTAAAAAAGTGTAGAAAATGAAGAAATTAAGCAGAACAGAAAGGGTAGCCCACGAATGAACTGGAATTATGAAATTGGGAGATATGTGAAGAAAAAAGAGTCGGAGTGGTGAGACGTCGAAATGATAATGATTTCTAAGGAGCCAAATTTTTGAACCTGGTTGTGTGAAGAGATGTGTTATGTTAATAAGTGTTATAATTCCATCAATTAGGCACAGGAAGGGCAATGAACACCGAAGCAGTATTTATGCAAATTTTCTAACTCAGATTATGACAAGCTTTAGAAAATTTATACACCTCGTTGGGCTGTCGCTATAAAAATAAATATTTAGGAAATATTTATATTTGTAAGTAAAACGTATTGCAACTCAATTCACGCTTTTAACGCACTTTTTTTCTTGCTTTTCTACATGGCGGAGTCATTTGACTGACTTTACAATTTAGTAGTTGCGTTATACTCAAGATAATATGTAAACGTTACCAAATTGGAGATAAAATTAACATATTTAACAAATTTCCAGTTTTATGGAAAGATATTCGTTTCACAACTTAAAGGGCAAAATGTGAGTTATCTTCGATATAAATCTCTAAAACTGTGTGCATAGGGTTAATGTGCATCCATAGAAATATGTTATCGACATAACGCTGCTATAATTATGGTTCATTCCAAAGATCTCATAGAAACATTTACGTAGATATAATCATAAGCATTACGCATATCCATAATCCGCTATCAGCAGAACTGTTATGTGATTGTAAATTACAAAGATAAGCGTTTTATGTTCGCTATTACGTTGATTAATGTTTTTTTCTTCGTTTCATTCAAATTTAGCTTATTAATCCATCTACACCGAGTAACGGAAGTCCGAGACCGAGAAAACCGAGTCAACCAAATTTATTTTGTTACGGATATTTTTCTGAACCAGCTACTCGCTTGGTTACCCCAACTTAATCATTGGTGTGTTGGATGAAATAAATTATTTAGTTGAGTCAACTATAAATCTTGCTTTTTAACAAAAATTAATTCTTTATTTTTGCTTTATGTTAATTTTTCTCAAACCGTCCAGTATTAATGTACTCAGAGAATAATAGAGAATTCACAGACTCGTGTTTTGTCGACTCTCGGGGAAACCACGAACCCATTCTCATGAGACGAATACACACGAGTCAGTCTAATCTCCGCTAATTTCGTGAAGCGCAACTCGTTTCTGCAGGCTTACTAATAAGACATGAAATAAATGGCAAAAATACTCGGAAGAACACACGTTTGACATAAGAATTAATTGCTAGAAATTGAAGAAATGCGCTTTATTATTAAAAGATCATTTTTTAGTTCGTAAAAACGATCTATTTCGTTTTATTTTTGCATTATCTTTCCAAGACACCATCGTATTGGTACCGAATAAGCTTTTAGTCTCAATTACCTACGGGTAATTAAGCGTCTCTGTTATATGAGCAGCTATTCCACATAATGCTCCGTGTTTTAAGTGTTTTATTGGCAATCTATAGAGCGGCACATCTGAGCAAGTTAGGTATATGTGAACACACGTACCTGGGTTCCCAATATTCTCCCGTAAATTCTTATTTCAGTTGTAGTAAATCAAAAATGAACAGGTAAGTGCAAAAAATTAATTGTTCTATAATCGACAATAGTATACTTGTAAAGCAAAGCAATATTTACTCTTCGCATCATACCAAAAATAATTTAAACCTTTCGAAAACTTCGGTGGTAAGCATTTTCTTACACTTAAACAGAATTATGTAATATTACGGTGATATTCTATGTTTAATTTCGCATTTTTAACATATTTTTAAACTGCGACTACAGCTTTGTATTCGTGCTAATGGCTACCAGTTCGAGCAATCACGTTAATTAACAATTTTTTATTTCTGTTAGTCATTCCTGCTAATCAATTACAGGATTTATACGATGTCGTTAAATCTACACTTCTTTTAAGTAATCCACATGGCTTAACTGAAAGTTTTAATGCAAAATCATTTAAAGGACATAAACTTTATGTTACAAAGTTTAAAGAATATGTTGAATTAGGTCATGTTCAGTTTCAGAAGGTGTTAATTTTAATAAATAATAAGGATCGTCTTAAAGAAAATTACGATAAAAATTGGCGATGAAGGTTACATTTTAAAAATACTTAAAACCATTCTCACACCTTCATTTTCTACAATAGGAATATTGGAATTCGTAAAATTATAATCGTCTGTGTAGGGATGTTCGTCCATTATCAATCTCGCTAACGAATTTGCGGTAAAAACCGAGCCTCCCGGGAAATTGGTAACCTAATCTTCCTTTATCTGGGGTTAAACCTGTTAGCTTGTCTGTTGGGTCAAGTGTTCCATTGTTAACTTTGCAGGAGTCTTATTAAAGGAGACAAGAACTTTACCCCTTGTATGTGCGTAGAAAGGAAAACTTAATGAGTTCGATACATCTTCGTCTACGCTTCGCTTCCAATTATCTTATACCATTTATACACTGCTACTCAATAGTTTTAGAATCATCAGCAGAATTATAAAGAACTGGTAAATGAATTAGTGATCTTTATGTATTTTCATTCCTTAAATGGGAACATTATGAACATGAGTGTTCGAAATTATATAGGCTTTGCACATTGAACAACTTGTTCGAGAAGTATTTTATTTTTAATTTGGTCTGGATATATAGTTAAAACATTTTAACATTTTGTAGCTTCCGGAAATGCTTTCTACTATTTTTTTTACGAACAACGAGGATATTGTCTCATTTTCGGAACTACGTAAAATCAAGATATCTTTGAAAACACAGTGAAATTTGATTAAAACTACAATAAATGTGGTGAAATTATGGTCCGTTTACACATATACAGCTTGGTAGTGGCAATTGATCAATATCTCACTGAATTCTGTATCACTTGTGGCATAATACAAGTGATTTCAATTTGTTATTCGTTTTTGTAGATGATTTCCATACAGCTGATATTTCGGCTCCACAAAAAAATCCAGTGGCGACAGGTCTGCATTGATATACTCTCGTTCCTCAATTAATTTTACTTAATTTTTAATTTTATTTAAATTTGCTTTTATGAGAAATGGTCCTATTACATTGTTTCCAAGCAGGCCAGCTCACATATTCACATTATGAGGATGCTTAGTATGAACTTTCTCCATCCAATGAGAGTTTTCAGTTGACCAGTTAAGAAAATTGTTCCTGGTAACTGTACAATTAAGACAAACATTGCTTTATCCGGAAAGATCACTTGATTCACCAAATTAGGCTTTGATGAATTTTCTAGTTAATTCGCGAAAGTGTAGTCTGCGATCTGCATCATTTTCAGTCAACTCATGTACAATATGCATTTCGAAAGGTTTCAGTTTTGCAGATTTTAGAATTTTGTGGGGAGATTTTTGGGAGATCTTATGAATTTGTCCCAAATACGATATGGATTACCGTGTGTATGGACACGATTACTGTCTTGAACTGTTAAAACATTCACACTGGTGTCTTCCTCTATTGCTTGACGAAATGCCCCATAGTTTTGAATTGTTCCATTTAGTGATTTGGAGATCCAGATAAACAGCAGATAAAATGCGAACCTTAAAAGAACATTGGCGGTGATCATATCCACGCGTCATCAAGATCCCAACTCGCTCAGATTCTGTTTTACTGCCATGGTAATAAATCAACAAAACCAAAACATAGTGACAAATAACATGTGATAATGTGATAACTTACAGGAGAATGCCGATGATTTCAAAGATATCTGGATTTTACTTTGTTAGGTATTCCAGTGCTTCAGTAGACAGTGTCCAAAAGACCATTTAATGAATATTGTGCATTACTTTATTTATAGTTTACATGAGAAAAATTAGTAGAAATAAGTGGTGAAGATTGTTGCTTTGGCTTTATTCGAATAAAGTTAACAAAATACATTCATTGTGAATGAGTACAAGATCTTTATACGCAATTCTTTGTTCAATTCATCAAATTTAGAACGCCCAACATGATTTCAAAAGGAGTGTAAATACAATATTTCTATATTATCTTGTTGCTCTTCGTAGATGTTTTAAAATTTAAATATTCGTCAGTAATTGTTCCTAGATATTTCATTTCTTCTAGTTTTTCCTCTTTGTGCACAGATAGGAAGGAATTCTTAAGAAACATACTTCGGTGCATATGTTTCTTTGATTGGACAAACTGATTTTTAAAATAACTAAATCGAATATGTGCGAATGGATGTTTTATGTAACATGAAGCATCCAATTGGCTGTTCCCTTCGGACTATCCCCAGCATTCTAGGACAACACCGTTGTATAAGCGACAAAATGGTCGTTTCTAGTAAAGATCGTTTCACTTATGCGGTACTGTGAAATAATTAAATATCCCTATTAAAATTAATTGTGATTCCGTCACCGTAATAACCTCATTTAACTAACGTGTGAGGTAGTCCCTCTCCCGTGCGTTTTAATTGAAAACCCTGAGGTCAAATTGGATTTTATATTTACGACTAATTTGAAACTGCATTGAAACTAATACAACAGCTAAATTTCCTCTGGGTAAAATGTCCGGAAGCTTACAGAATGAAGTCAGATGAAAGTTTTAAAGTGTGAACTATACACTTACGTAATCGTAGATTGAGTAAGAGAATTTAAAAGTTAAATTTTGCCGTTGTTTCTGCGATAAGCATGCAAAGCTAACTTCTCCACAGTTATTTTGAAAATATATATAAAGCTAGATATGTGGATGACGAAATTATCTACGCTAGTTCAGTTTTATTCAGGACGTTCATTAGTTAAGGAGACACGGGAAAAACACTGAATATTATTAGATGAAACTTGCTAAGGCTCAAGATCGAGCCAAAAAAGGCAAAAAATTAACAAAAACTAGGAGTATAAGTAATATAAGTATAAAAGTTCGCTACCGCATGTCGACAAATAAGTTATTAAAATTCTTCACATCATGTACCGACGGGATTTTATATAAAATCTTAGTCCTGGCTATAAAAGTAGCAAGTAGCTGGCTTGTTCTACTAATAAGTAAGTTTATTTTTGGCAGTAACTCTGGAGCGTCGATCCTGGATGAAATAATTCCATTCATAAATTCCGCACTCAATTTTCTTCTTCGCTCAGCGAGAGATATAAAATTGTGCCGTTCCAAGAGTTGATTGTAGTCAACACAGACGTTGTCATACTTATAGTTTAATAATGCGCTAGATACTCACAGAATACTCGAGTCTGCTCAAAACCAATACGAAAAATAGAGATTTTATAGCATCTATGTTAGTAAAATCCTTGCACGCACGAATAATAAATCCAAAGGATTTGGCAGCTGCAGCGGTAATATTCGTCAGATGATTTACAAACCGTAATTTTTGATCAAACCCCAATGTTCCTAATAAGAATTTCAAAATGTCGAAATTTAACTACTCGAGAATGTTGGCTCTTTATAAGGAGCCGCCACTGACGGGAAGTAATGACTTTTTAGACCAAGTTGTAACCAGCGATGAAACGTGGATTCATCACTATGAATCTGAAATAAAACGGTAACTGAATGGAAACATCCAGATTCGCCCCGAAGAAGAAATGTAAAATTCATGTTTCAGCTGTAAAATGATTTTAATTTTTTTGTGACTATGTATTTAGAAAAACAACGTACTGTGTGGACAGTGAATACTATTCTAAGTTGCTTCAACATAAAGTGAGATATCCATTCAGATTTTCATATATTCGGCCTATTCGAAAAATTTTTACGCGGCATCAAGTACGAAGACAACGTAGCGGCCACTCTGGGAATTAGAAAGCTCGCAAAGCGATGGGATACGTGGCTGATAGGTTGAAAAGCAGTGTAGATTTCATTGTCATTCAATAAATTTTTTTTGTCCTTTTCCATTTATTTCGGAGCGTATTGAACGTCCCTCGTAAAATAGAACATATCGAAACCTATAATGTGAAGGCTTATTTCCTGTAGTACATACCTTCGATTGTTTTATATGTAAAGGTATTCTAAAATAGTTTGTGACAATATTCTGCATCGTAAAATCAATTAAAAGGTATTAAGTTAATCTTGTCTTTTTATTCAAATATTCTTTCGGTTAATTTTTTTTTGTTTTTAGAACACACGTTGTGATAAATCAATACTCTCGAGCAATAAATCGTTCGAGGACATAATACGGTAATACATTACCGTAATATTGTTTTCTGCATAAGCTGGTAATCGTCATTTATGGCTACACAATCACGATTACCGTAACTTCTAGTTTCTATTTAAAACTAGAAGTTTCATTTATACAAACATAATATGTGTAGAAAATGCAATAATAAAAACATTGTTAGGACAACATCCCGCATTTTCTTGAAAACAAATTAATATAACACTTTTGATTGGCTTAATATTGGTGTAATTCTATGATGTAACAAATGACCTTTAACGTGGCTTGAAATATACAATTTTTGTAAGTCCCAAAAATAGAGATTCTTGTTCAGATTTTGAGTACTGTTCTATTGAGTGCCTACGACACAAAATGAAATAAAGCCATTTTAAACAATTTTCAATGGATTGAAAAAATTTCTGCTAATAGGATCTCAAGAATTGGGGAAATAATATTTGATGATCTGGCGTAGGATAATATTTAAATAATTTAAGTATATATATTTTAATTTAAATATGACGAACCTCCAAACATTCAGCTTAGAACATTCAATTGGCTATATTTGTTTAATTTATTGGGTTTTGGCTGCACCGATTATTTTTGGCATTAATCTTCAGTAGAAATTGCAATTTTCAGGTCTCAAATACGTAATGGGACTGTAACGAAACATTGAAACATTTCATTGTCATCCTTACCGCAACGTTTTCCTGACACTTGATGCACGTTTCAATAGGCAAGCTATCACTTTTAGGAGTAAAACAACTAATAAGTTAAGCTAAACTTTATTTATACACTTTAATACACTAGTAGGATGAGCCTGGTTATGTTTGATTTAATAAAGTGTAAGATTCATATTGAGATTGAGGTCCCAAATCTAGACTTACCATATAAAAATGTATTTATTTTGGAAATTTCCAATAATTTAAGTATATTGCTGTTTACGGTCTTAATTAACTTTATATCATCAACATGATTTTGAACTTGAACTTTGTCAAGCCTTCCGAATTTAGAAATTTTATGAAACCCTAAAGACCAAGTAATTGACATGGATAAATCAGGAATTTGATGATATAAATATTATGATCAAATAACGATGAGTATCTGGTCCATTGTAAATTCAGAAACCACACAGAAAAACTAGCTTGGGAAATACTGCAACGGCTTTGTCTGAAAAAAAAATATTGCATTCACGCAGTGTTGTAGTATTAATTCACACCTGACGAAGATCAAATAATATAATTTTGTCGTGAAAATTTGTTTGAGAAAATACAATACGATGTGTATTCATGGCTATTTTTACGAAAACAAGCTGTCTGTTCTCTCTCAAAGTTGTTAATTATTATACCTAACTCATCGATCAAACCAAAGCGATGTAATTACAATTTAACGTACTACAGGCTGTATTTTTAGAGACATTCTTATAGTTCGCCACAGGCAGTGGTTATTCACATTAATTTATGTGGTTAAATCAACAATTTTTTAATACGTATTTCTTAAATTGTAGTGTTGCAAGAATTTTGTGAAGAAAACAACAAACGAAATAAATTCTTCGGCCAAATTTTTTGTCGTTGATAGAACAATAGATAGCTTAAATTGGTAAAGATTGTTTAAAAGACTGCGAAAGTTGTCTAACTTTTCGTCAATATCGTCAATACGTCAATTTACTAGGAGAGGTTAAATTACGTTAACTGAAATCAGCTCCGCTCAACTTTATTTAGGAACAATCTGAACGTATTCCTCTTCGTAAAAGTACCGGGAGAACCATTTAACCTGGAATTTTGTAATATCTTGAAAAATACGTGCAAAAAATTTGCCGAATCAAAACTTTAATATCTCCGAGGTGGGGCTCTGTTAGTATTAAACTGCGTTCACCCCCACACCCTCTGTGGGCGGGGAGGGAGGCAAATTTCAAATCTTGAATAGGAAGCCCTATTTTTTATCGCAGATTCGGATTCTACGTCGAAAACTATGTACAAATTTGCTTTCGATTCGCCATAGATGGCGCAAAAGATGGAACAAAATTAAAAAGAATCAATATTAGACTATTCGATGATGTTACGGTACCCACGGGGGTGTATGGGTGGGCGTAGTTTAATACTAACGGAGGCCCCTGTCGAAGATATTAAAGTTTTAATTCGGCAAATTTTCTTATACAATGCGAATTTTTCGAGATATTACAAAATTCCAGGTTAAATGATCCACCCGGTACACAGTTACAAGAAAATTACGAATACAAAAATACACTTTCAATAAATTTAGATCAAGAGCCTTTAAATTTCAATCTTGCGTGTGTAAAGTGTTCCATGGCATCATTACTATCACCCCGTTGCCGTAAAGGGAGAAGTGCAATTGATTGCTCTCCAACCCGCGAATGGTAACGCGGAGCTGTATCGGACCCGCTAGAAAAATCTTCCACTTGACCCTGGCTCCCGACTCTGCCACCATCAGGAGCAAACTTTTTTATTACTGGGTTACCGAACCGATTGGCCTGAAAGTAATTTAAAAAACATCTCTAACCAAGTACTAAGTCTCTCCCAGGCTTGAAATGTATTTGAGAGTTTCACCAGCATACGGCCTACAGGGTGCACTGTTATTTCGGAATAAATTGAATTTTGAATTGTCGATGAATACGATTTGATTCCAATCGTACGTTTTCGAAGAAACGTGGTTTTGAATAAATCTCCAACAAAAAAATTGATTAACTTTAATGCAAATATTGATAATACTTAAATAATTTTTCGTGGTCTATGAAGATTTTTCTGAATTAAAATATTGTTTCACGATCTATGTGTTTATTTGTTTATTCTTAGATCTTTACTACGCCAACGTTTCTAAATTATCTTATGCGTAAATACCAATGTATGGTCTATTTTTGGGCAGATAAATATGATTTATTATTGTATTCAACCTATCCCATTCATTTTTCATAAAACATCGAGTTTTGTAAAATTTTTAATAAACATTTTCATTTGGCCTATTCTTATAGCAAATAAAGATTTCCATAAATGTTGGAAAATATAAAAACAAGACCACTCATCATTCAAACGATTCCTACTTCAGCAACACAATTTATGCTTGAGAAATATACGTGTTGTATACGTATACTTCTATCTTGGTAAGTGCATGATGTATAAAGCTCAATTTAGGACCTAAAGAGAAGAATGCAAACATGAAGTTTAGTGAAAAACGTTCCAGACAACAACGTTTGTACGTATATAAATTACACATACGCGACTTGATTTACAAAGTGTGTACATAATGGAAGTATCCTTTAGACGAGTACTCTAAACGACCGCCAAAGAAATGAAACATCGCTTTGAAAATTTAATGCGCTGTATTATGGACAAAGATCTACCGTTCAAAAAAAAATTTTATTTTATGGCGATCCTGTTCAAGTCTAAAAATTAAACTAAATTGTTATTAAACTTAACACATCAGAAAATGCCTAGAAACAATAACCAAAAAATAATGCTAAGATAACTTAGCTTCCTCATGGTATTGATGGAATAATTCACGGCAAACAGCAATAAAAGGAGAGAGAAAAAAATACACTAACACACGGACACGTTTCTGCCTACCCGGCGTCATCGGCGTGGTTTCGAGAGTATTTTTCATATCTCTACCTTCTATCGCTGTTGCCTCACAGTTAATGACACAATTTTCAAAACGACAAACTCGACATTTCTTGGCACCCTCTAGTGCCAAAGAAACGCATGCCTGCCATTCAGGAAGCAGCGACATAAACCGGGTACTGAATTATTCCATCAATACCATGAGGAAGCTAAGCTATCTTAGCATTATTTTTTGGTTGTTATTAAACTTATTGTAAATGGAATAATCCCTTTCAAGGCGACAAATCTTTTAACATTTCTATAATTAAATAATTCATATTGGTTCTGTGTAATAAGGTAAAAATGATCGCCCAAAGTTCACAAAACGTTGGAGTTTCATGTGAAGGTGGAGGCTATAGCTACGCTTCTTGGAATGAAATCTAACAGTTTGTGGTAATCCAATATTAGAGTTGGAAAGCATATTAATACTAAGGAGATGGGACTAGATGGGTCCTTGTTACAAGTGCCCACGCACAGTATGATACCTGGAATTATTTTTACTGACAAATTGAAAATTTCAGTGCTGAATAGGGACCAGGAATGAAGTAATTCCCGATGAGGAATTTATGGACGTAGGAGACATAGGAGCCGGTATTTGGGGACTGAGTTGTAGCTGAAGGATATTTTTAAGTCTGCATTATAGCCTACGTTAAAGTTGTCGCAAAGAAAGGCTGCATAAGGGGTAAAATAAACATAATGACTAAGAAGTGGGTAACAAAGCAGTTGACTCCTATTGCTAGACCAAAAATAGTAAGACATTGTAAACAGACCCTCAATAGACTGGCACAAGGCAATAAGTTATCCTTGATCTGATAATCGATAAACTAGCCAAGAACGGTTCTGAAAGACACTTCGTCGGACCAGGATCCATATGTGGAATCAGAAGGAACCTCCCGGACCAAAGTTGGGTAAGGAAACTTTGCGCGGAAGAGACAAACTACAGAAGGAAATGAGTTTGCGTGGAGCTTTCGTATGTGCTGAAATTTGTCTGAACAAGATAGATGGCCTCAATAGAGGATACTAAGTTGCTTGAGTAGAAATGAGAGTTCTATTTCCCCATGAATATTATTATTCAATATAATATTTATGAAAAAATAATGTCACAACTTAGATTTTAATTTTTGGCCTGGCCTGAGGATGAGATGTGCATAGCTCGAAACCGGTAGCTATTTATTGAAGAGTTTTATGAGATTTAGACAATTTTTTTCCTGTTTACCTCATTATTTTTATAATTAGAGTCTAGTATTATTTGGCAATGGTATTTACTTTAGAAGTGAAATCTAAAAAGATGGATATTATAACTCTTTGTACAGATACGAATGCTGTAACAGCTACATCAACTGTTTCTTGAAAACGATAAAAACGTGCGTCCAATGAAGTGTTATGGTGAGAGTGATAGTGAAGTGTTTATATGATAATAGCTCTTATATATAGGCATACATGTGTACATAATACGTAGTTCTTTCTATTTTGATTGGTTACAGAAAAGGCTATCAATATTGTAAATACAGAAAACCAGAAATTGCTTACCTGTGGTATGCAGAAAGATAAGCTGACACCCCATGCAATCCAAACCATAACTTTAGATCTTCTTGAAGTCCAAGAACAATATGTTAAAGGATAACAAATAGCTTGGTGTCTGTCAATTGCTGTCGCCACCAGCACGTACGAGCTAAGATATGGACCTAAAGTTTGTCCGTACTTCACTACTTTGCACAGGACGAATCCGCCTTGAAAACGAAATGTCACTTCCCACGCCAACTGTGGTAACACACTTAAGAAAGCAGTTATTAAGTCCGCTATACTTAAATGGAGAATAAAGAAATACATACGCGATAGCTTTTTTCTTCCAGCGTAACGTTTTCTTGTCCACAACGCTAA
>LR737394.1:8069911-8114425 GCA_902655005.2 Marronus borbonicus | reverse complement strand
TTTATGTGTACATTTCGTTACAGTTCTCGGAATAATTACTTTTAATTAGAATACTCAAAGCACCAGTACAAAATAATTAAAATTTTTTATCGGATAGCCATGTTAATCCCAACTTGAGATATCAGAAATGTATCCCGGAAATATCTAGTCTTTATCAAAGTACTAGATCTTCGTAAATATTGAAACAGTGAAACGACAGGTCTACAAGTTAAATCTATAGTGAATCCCTTTTCCACAAGTAAAAATTGAAACGATTGAGTTTTCATATGTGTACCCCTGTGTAACTTGGAGCAGCGGAAATCGTTTGCGGGATGCTGCGTAAAGCAGGAGATTTGCTTTGTAATCCGTGGATAACCGTATAAGCCGAACAACGGTAAATCACATGTTGCGAAAGTTATCCGGAATTTCTCGTCCGCTACGTACAATGTGTCTGTATCAAGTTGATGTATTACATCTGCTTAAATAACAGCACAAAGAGGAGTATGTACATATAGTTATAGTGTATAATTAATAGATGTATGTTGTATACAGACAAAAACACCCCACGACCATTTGCTCAAATAGTTAGAATCGACGGACATTCGCGTGGTAAACCCGTTTCGGTGATACAAACCTTCCTTCGTGGTGAAACAGTTCTCCGTTTCGGTGTTAAACGTTTCTTACCCAATGAAAAAATTTACCATTCCGGTGTTAACATTGCCGATGACAACTGGGAGTTAAAACATTTACCTCGACGGTGAAAAATTTTCTTTCTTTTGTTTTGATTGTTTTCCTCCGTTTGTTTCTTGAGATTTGGAAACAAAAAGGTCACAGGGAGCTAAATCTGGATAAGTATAAGGTGAATCATCCATTTCTACGAAGCCACATTCAGCAACGACAGCTTTTGAAAACCTTGACTCGTGAACTGGTGTATTGTCGTCGGTGTATTGCATTATCCTTGGTTTCAATAACACCCAGTGATTCTCCACCATGTTTAAACAATGTTGATCATTCGCAAATAGTCGACTTTGAAGGACTATCATCCCCGTATACAAGCAACATTTATTTACAAATAATCTTTGGTCTGTTAAGAATTTGATAATTGCTCGAAATTCGTGTTTGTTCATTTCGATAGATATTAATACTGCTGCAATTATCAAACACGTTTTCAAGGTATGTCCGATAACAAGCAATATAATGAAAAATTACATTAACATAGAAATTTGTCTACTCCGGAAATATAAAAACCAACCCCTCGTAAGTGGCTGTTCCGGTCATAAAAAAAAACAATCATGGTTAAAATTCCAGGTAAACATAAAAAGAGAATTATAAATGTGACCACCGAGAAAGTAAATGAAGAATACTGTACATTTCGCTATAAAGCCGTGTAATAGAATTACCAGATATATTTAAAGCTGCGTAAAACATAAATTAAGTTCGGATAAAAATAAAGCAAGATTATTTCTTAATGCCAGGTATAAAAAATATTATAAACACATTTAGCACTTTGTAAGTACCGCTGATTCTTTTAGTTTGACATGTGTATTGAATATGTTATTTGTCTATTTTGTTCACATGGTCGCTAATAAAGCAGCTAGAAACCCAAACAAGAATATATGGCTTAATGTCATAGATTTATGTACTTGATATTAAAATGAATATTACGGGCGATATGAGTTCGTGGAATATCATTTTGGCACTTGAGAAAAGATTTAATTCAATAACTAGAAATATAAAAATACAAAAAAAAAAAACAGAAGTTATACATTTGGGGCCAAACAACACAATACGATGTCGCAAAATATTCATACGCAAGATCACAAACGTTTAACTCATTTTAGCTAATGCTATAGGGATTTAATCTTTTTATATAGGGTGAGTAAAGTCGAAAGTCGCATTTGCACAAGGTTGACTAATTTTATTAAGGCAATTTTATGCAATGCAATGTTTTTAAAACACAAATGACAATATAAATTGGCGTGTCATCTGTAATTGTAATTAATTAAAAATACACCTCGTTATCTCTTTCAAAGAAATCATACCTTACAATTCTTCCGTTTAATCCTTACGAATAAAAATAAATGTAATGTATATTTGCCGATTCGTCAAGTCGGAGGGCATCATCACACCACACATCATAATATTTTGAGACAATAGTAGACCTTTTTATTGAAGCAGTAACTTCACTCTAAAATCATTAAAATGTGAATCTGTGATATCTGTGACCAAGAGTTTCTTATATAATTTCCCAATCAGAAATGTTTTAAATCGTTTCGCTGAGATATCGCTTACTTTGAATTATGAAGTAGTCACTGTACGTGATTTCAACATGCCAAGCAACATTTATCATCCACCATTGTAAAAAATAATCACATTCTCATTCTTCATGGAAATAACTTTTCAATTTTTTTTTATTTATTACCCATTGTAATACTAAAATACAACAGAAGACAAGAAGAATTTTTATTTAAAGTTTAGAAAGAACACACTTAAATCGGCTCTCGTTGGCTGTGATCGTCTAAAAATCGCTTCGCGGCTGACTTGTTGGCCATTACTGAATTAAACCATTTAATTCACATATTCTTTGTTCTTCCTTATTAACATGTTCAAGATATATCTTCCAATTGCCAGCGGTAAATTCCTTGGAACGGGTTATGAACATTGTATTTTTAGCTGCTATTTCATTTCTTAATTGAGCTCATATAAGCTCAAAACAGTTTTACCACCATTTTTAGACATTTCCATCATACCCGTATCATAAGTAAAACTCTTTGATTTTAATCAAGTCTCCATCTCCTGCTTTCCTGATACTATGAGTTCCTTTTAGTGTTACAGTTATAGTACGAAGCGGTATCCATAATAATAACTACCTTATCTGGTAATACTTTTCATATCTCACCCAACCATTCTTCCAAAACAAGAACATTAACACAACACATCCTACCTTTCATGGAGTTGTAATTGTAGGATTTATTAGGTGAATGTCCTCTACGAAGGTTGCCTCTTATCTATTGCGAAAAACTAATAAAAATTAATGCTAACTGCTAGAAATCTTATTGTCTTTCTAAATATTCTTCGTGGTGGTTGACATTTTCACATACGCTGGGACCAATCCTCATAGCATTTTCCATAATGAATTAGGAATCTCCGAAACATGGAACGAAGTGTTGTCGTCATTGAGATCATACGGTGGATGACCCATCGATTGGATGTTTTGAGAGCTCAAAAAGTCAGTTGTTGGTTGGGTTTGATTTACCTGGGAAGATCCATCAGTTGACCACTGTTCATTTTAGGATTTATACCCATATATCTAAGATTCATTTTCTGTAAACGGTTTTTGATGCATTACGATCGTTTTCTTTGAGCAGTCAACACGAGCCTTTTTTGTTGAGCAATCGTTAACTTATGGGACATCCAACGTTTTGTTCATTCAATATCGAATTTATATTAGTGACGTTAACGCGCAAGGATGCTTGAGTTTCACGATAAGACATGACTAGCACGGCATCGATGTTTGCAGGCACCACAATTGATTTCGTACGACCTCCTTTAAATTCATTCGCCAGTGAACTATGACCAAATTATGACTAATTATGACAAATTAATTAAACAAAATTATAACAAATTATGAACTATGACTAAATTCATTGAATATATAGTGACTCTGTGTAGGACTTCATAGAGAAAAGTCGAAGTAAGCTGGTCGACGTACTGTTGCACGTTTAAGATTGTTGAGAAGTACCGAGAGGAAATTCTTAACTCGGTGAAAACAAATTAATAGCATCCGTAAGCATTCGCTACTACTAGCAAATTCAGCATTCTTGATAACTATTTCAAACGGTTCAGGAGGTATTTAGATTTTTCTATACGGACTTCGTAAGCTGACTCTGAAGCGTACTGTAATTCTCTAATTTTTCTTATTTAAAATGTAATAAGGTTGTAGCGTAACGATTTTAATTCCGATTTGATGGGTTCGATCAAAAATGGTATAACACGAATAAATATTGAAGGCATCTGCAATGCGATGTTATTAAAAATGTAATGATGTGGAATTTATTTCAAGAATTTTGAATTATTTTCTGTTATTTTATACATCGAAGTGTGGAATTAAAGAAAGCTATTACAAGTTGCAGCATTCAAACAGCTCTAATTGTTAAGCTGTCAGATCGCACTTTACATTAATCTTCAGTAATAAAACTATCAACTCAGCAAATTAATGGTAGTAGCTTATAGCATATAATACAATGCGGAAATCCTCTCAGCGTAGCAAAAGGCGACATTTATAAATTACATGTGGTAAACAATATTTTGCAATTGCAAAGGTAAAATAAATCAGCGGATACTTTGCGGAAACAGGTTTCCGCGCGGGGATATAAAATACAAAAGCGTTTGTGTGAGACACGCCAGCCAAGGATCGTATTAAGTTACTTCAAAGCTTCCGTAACAAACTTTCAGAATAATTAATTCGCTCATAAAGTAACGACGTCGTATTTTTGCTATATAAACGATTAATTATTATTAACACGGCAGTTATCAAAGGTAGAGTATCGCGTGGCGCGTTCACATAGGCTACTGCGAAATTAGCGCAATGTTTCACATTAATTTAACAACCGATATCAATGATATCAACGTAATCTAAATTTCTTTTGTAATGCACGGAATTACGTAGGTAGAAATTTGCGCTATCCGAACTGTCGTATTAATTTGTGTTGTGCAAACCTTCGCACCAAATCTTAATTCTTGTACTAATTTCGCACTACCCTACGTGAATGCCACTTTAGTTAACTCATCCGTTATTCTCCAGGATCATGGCTTTAGAAGATTTGCTATCGAAAACAGCGGAGAAGGAACAGATCATACACCAGTTTGTTTTATTTCGTTGTGGTAGAATTGAAAAAATTAGATTAAAAAAAACGCCTGCAATTGTGATAGATGCATAGCAGTCGGGCAATTATAAAGTATACAGGAAAAAACTGAATGTGAAGTTGCAAACAATTGTCTATTATTATAGCTGCTAATATTCGGTTATTTATGCACTTGATTGATCTGTACCTGACTCTCGAACAATAGACATTATCAGTGGTACAAAACTAATAACACATTATTAAGATTAAAAAATTATTATTATGATATACAAACCGTGCCATCAACTGCAATATACAACATTGTAATATTCCGGCATTTCAGGGTTTCCCATTCTTAAAAGTCATAAAATATGACGCGTGTTTTAACTGACAACTTGTACCACTAATACCCAACTTAAATTGCACCAAATATTGTCCATATATTAAGAATATAACGTTTAAAGCACGCGAGCAATGCCTACGGCTTAGATGTTTCAGTTTGTTACAACAGGAAGGGAATATACGCATTTAATATATACTTTGCGGATGCAGACTCGAAATACTCGAATGAATGGCTTGCTTCATTTTTATCTAATACATAATAGACACATCACAGCCATCGTAGGACAAATACGTTTCCTGCCCGACATATTGAATTCCCTATACGCAGATCGTAAAACCACTTACGAGTGCGAGCGCAATAGCAATGTTCCAGTCGGGCTTTGCCTACGAATATCACGGTGTTCGCTCATTTCCTTAAACCTCATTCGGGATTAGTGGGTAACAGTTAATAATTTTTTTTTATATTATTTTAAAGCATATCTACAATCCGGCCTCATAACAAGAAAAAATCTCCATTCTCAAAAGAACAATTTTCCCAGGCTGCTCACTCTGTGTATACTGAAGTAATTATTTTATAATCTCTTAGTGCTTTTTATTTTATTTTGGTCCTTCAAGTATTTCTTCTGTGGTTTTGTTAATTTTGGGTTTTGAGGTCAGGTGTCAAGAAAAGAAAAACCAATCCCTTTTTCCAATATTTTACTACTGCTACGTTTCGTTTGATGCTTTTCAACTTTTCAACCAATCTGTATGTTTCTTCATGCCATCTACTTCGTCCTATACAATTATATTGTCGTTAAAAAAAATTGTCCTAACGACAATAAAATTGTATAGTACGAAATAGATGGCACAGAGAAACATACAAATTGGTTGAAAAGTTGAAAAGCATCCAAGTAAAATATTAGAGAAGGAGAAAGGAATTTAATATTTTTTGATTTCTGAAAGTTTGCAGTAGAAATACTACACAACACACCGATTAATTAGATCAAATATTTTCTTAGCCCGTGACATACGTTGTGCATCCTAAGCCTTGTTAGGTATTACAATTATTCCAGCTTTATTCCCAGTAACAAGTCTCACTATTTAGTGTGATTAATTGTAAACATATGTTTCAGTAGACCATGAATTTCGCAAATGTCGTAATATCCAAAAAAAGTCGGATTCATTAAAGGGAATGACTGGTGGAATTGGGATACTGATGTGCAACCATTTGTCTTGGCTGCTGATTAACGTTTTCTCTATTTATATAAGTATTCTTAATTACAAAACCGTTGAACATAACTTTTCTCAAACATAAATTATTTCAACTCACATAACCATGTTGTAAATATATATACATATACATAGGTAATTATAATGCCTTCTATGAGTAACCGACTATGACGGTCTGCTTATTTTTTATGCAGAAAAATTAGTGTTCCTAATATCCCGTCATATACGGGCTGTTGCTGCTATGCAAAAAGTTAATATCAAGTGAAAAGTTTGACTTTCAGCTTGTTACGTGTATTATCATCGAGCAAAAGGAAGGATGAAAACGGTCGTAACTTTTCGTTTATCAGCTGCGTTTAATGTGAAAAACCACGGTTGTGTTTCAGCAAATATATTAAAAACTTGTATATTTTCATATGAACGTAAAGGTTTAAATATATGATTGTAGGCTGGTAGATTAATAAACATTTGGGCCACATGGTCGGACAAGTAAAAGGTTTGGAATAAGTTTCCGTATAAAAATGAACAACGTCATCGCCTTGAAAGTTTGACGACAGTAATATGTAACATCTATCTTGTTATCGTGAAAATTTACGAACAAACATTTTATATGCCTGTAAACGAGACTACATACATACACCATCGGTCACGGAAGTTTGCCCAAATTAAAAACGTTCAGAAAAAAATTATCTGACAAAAGTTAAGGATTTTGTAATTCGGTATTATAGGGTTTATACAATTGTAGCAGAGCGAAAGAAATGAATCGTTAGATTGGCAAAATTCCGACCTTTTGACGCCCTTCAAAAATGTCGTCACTTTGGGTTCAAATGTTTATAGCTCTCTCTCTCTTCTATCTCGGCATCCGAAAGGGCTAGTGGGTTAAGTTTGAGTTCGTTCGAAAGCTCTCGGCGGACGCTTTAAAACTGTCTCAACTCTCTATCTCTAGCCGTTCCCATGCTAGGACGCCTCAATGTTTTTTTTGTCTAGCTGTGATGACCCGAAGCTCCCAAAGCCAAGCTGCTAGAATATTCAGAAATGGATACCTAACAATAAAATCAAAGAAGCGCCGTTTTTGGTGATCGAAAAATTTTAAACGCCCATAATTTCCGAACAGGTAGGGCGTATTTTCTTATAAACCATGCATGAAACCAATTTTGTCAGTTGCATATCGACTAATCGCTGTCGATTTTTGACGAAGAGCGGTTGGCTTTGGCTAATAAAAATAGTGGTCTTTTAGATGATAATAAAATGCCGCGAGATTTGGCTGATGACGAAACAAAAAGAGCTACTTTAATGAATATATTTTATTCAGAGAATCCTCTGATGGTACTTTTTTATTAATTAATTGTCAGAGTAGTTCCACTGATTAAGTAATACAGCTAAAGGCTGTAAAGTAAGGTGCAAGATAATGTCTCAAGTATTGTGCAGTAGGTATTTGCGGAAAGAATGTTACTTGGGAGAATTTGACCGCCCACTCTGAATGTTGGCCGATATGTTGTTCCGTCGGTCTTTCTAATAAAGTTGTGAAGAACTCATATAGCAACGAATAATGTTATTTACTGTGTTCATATTTGTACATGCAATTGAAGTAGGTAGAACTCCAAATTTACTAGTTACCATGCCAAACGCGCCCTCGATAGTTTTGCGTGCCCTACTAGGCCGATAATTGTAAATTCTCTTTTCATTATTAGGTACTCGTCTCGCGTAGGGGGTCGTCATATACGATATAAGAGAAAATGCCTCATTGGCGACAAAGTAACATGGAAATTCTCCACCTAGTCTGTCATTTTTGAGCGGAGTACCATTTGCTAAGTTCATTTTGTTCTCTCTACGACAAAAGCCGCGTCTTTCGGTATATAACTCAACGCAATTGTCTGCAGTTTTCGTATATGGTAATGAATATGGTTCGTGAATGCAATGAACACACTTGCTTGAGGTAGTAACGCCGTTCATTGGTGTAATAAAAACGATCGATGAAGACAACATGCGCCGTTCATTTGGGGTAATAAACGCAGTTTCTAAGGCAATAATCACCACTTATTGAGGCAGTAAAAACCGCTTATTGTTCGTTGACGTAATAACCGCCGTTCGTAGGAGTAATAAACACCGTTTCTTGGGGGAATTAATAAAGAATGGGAAGGGGATTCTATTTAGGGATTTAGGGATTTAAGGAAGAATTTTAAAAACACTACACACGCACACACCCCACACCGGGGCGAATGGCTATAAGCAATTTTTCAAAATTTATTATGAGTAAATTACTGAAAATAAAACAAACGTGCGATTACTTTCAATCAACAAGATGTTAACTGATTAACACCAGCATTAATTCTGCCAGCAGCTTTCTGTTTCAGGAAAAACGCATCAGCTGAAATCTCATAAAAGTATTCTGTATAAGAGTGATCGAAATTCGGAAAAGTATATATGTATTTTTAACGAATTTTATGTTTATCGCATGTTGTAGTGTGTGTCGTAGCGACTCTCAGAAGATGTGACTTCCAAGGCACAATGTGGCATTAAGTTTCTTTTAAGGAACTATTTAAAGTTAGTGCGTAGATATATGAAGTTAAATGTTTTAAATACTGCTAGATGTTCACGTTCATACAGGTTATGCTCAATATAAACGGAAAATTTTATTCCGCTCACTAGACAAGAGACATCGTAAACTAATGCATTATTGTCCTGGTATTTTCCCTCCAAAGATTTCAAAATACGATGCGATAAAAATTTTAATTTGGAGGGTGCACTAAATTTTGTTTCGCAATCATAAATAGACGTGTCAAAAAAAATCTTGCATTTTTTAATGTTTCACATTAAAACACTCGCACGTACTAATATTCTCAAAAAACAGTTCACTCGAATTTCACGATAAACTATAATAAAAAGAAACTTTGACGACTATTATCAATTGCCAAGTTTCTATTGCCAAACATTCTTATACGATATCTGCAGCGTATCAACTTTTACAAGTACATGTTGCTACTGTCTCTATAAACACTACAAGTCCAGTTATGAGGAATATTAGGAATAAACTACAAATGTTGTAGATGCATGGCAATTAAGTGTAACCATAAACAAAATAATAAAGATTTTTCTGAAACAAGTGATGATACTGGGGATTCATCACTTTTAAAATTAAAAATTTAACAAAGAATGGCAGCATCAATCTTAATAGTTCTCTTAAGAGCCAAAGGAATTGTTAATGGAAGAAAATTAAGAACGAGAAGTAAAAGACTTTTTGATACATTCTTTTAAAATATAATCACCCCATTAAATTTAGTAATGTTAGGTTTGTCCTTCATAAATTGTATTTAATAGTACTTGACTTTTGTAGCAATATCATATAATGTTATATTTTTAAATGGAATTATAATCATAATTATATTTTAGTACATTCTAGCAAGAAATATTTGTTATTTTAATCAACCAAATTACTGTCCTTCCAAGCAAATTCTAAAGGCATACTAGTAATACGTATTTGAAGCATCTTATACGTATACCGTTGAATGGAAGCGATTGTATTAGCGAATCGTTTGGGAATAATGAAACGACCCACCCTAAGTAAAAGCGAGAGAATTGTTTATTAAATTCCACGCCCAAGAAATTCAGCTAATCGAGAAACGTTATCGAAAAAGTATCCTGACTTTTCCGAATTTAGGTGGGAGCTTCAGAAAATTGTGGTGCCGATAAAACCTTTTGATTTATGAAAGTACATGTTCTGAATATTACGTACATAACTCTTTCTGTCCATTACATTACTTTATGTAACTTTTTAAAGTAAAAATCGCCGTTTCTTTTTATATTCTTCCAATTCCATCACGTAACATATAAACATAGAGTTTATATTGGAAAGTCGCAACTCCAGAATAGTGTTTCTCTCTTTTCAAATTTAATACTCATAAAACTTTATTAATTGATATTTATTTTATTTTATTTTGCAAAGAAAAGTTTATAGGTACACTCCTGGACACACAGATCGTAGATTTAATTAATTACTTCAGAAAATAGAAACATTTGACGTTTAAATCATTCCAAATTAGTGCCCAACGTTTAAGCAGTTTAATTTCTTGGAAATCATTACATTAGCGTACAAAATGAAAGGTAAGACGTAAGATGCCGAGAAATAAAAACAGCGCTGACAGCGGGAACGCTGCTAATTGGCGACCACAATAATTCAATACTAAAAAAACAAGGATTAACGTACCACTGTCCTACTAATAGATACCAAATTAGATCTGTCAAAACTCAATATTGATTTTTTTTTAAAGACAAGCGGTTCTAACCTTAAATAGTAAGTTAGATCAACAAATTTAAATTTTCCTTTCTGCGTAGTCGCATGACTGTCCCAGGTTAATAATTTTGGTCTAAGTCTGTCGGACAATCCAATAACAAATTTCAATTTAACTTCCTTCACTCCAAAAAAATTGCATAATACATGCCAGGGAAGGACCCAACTAAAAGACTAGTTCTATAATTTTTTATCTTCAAACCTAATGCACAAGACAGCTTCTTTACCAGATATATTTAATTTTCGAAATTACCACAGAAATTCGACCCGCCTGCAAGATAGTAGACTGCAGAAGGAGCTGGGGAAACACTGAGTAAGAAGTCAGAGAAAGTTGGTGGACACAGGTAGTTGGGTAAGTACACTATTATATGTGGCGTGGCGCTAATGAACAGGTACGTTCGATGTTGTAAATTGTAATATTGCAGTACATGTGAATGTGGGTGACCTATTCCTGTAAATATCTCAGAAAAAAAGACGTTCATCTGTTATTCTAACCCTATTTTCAAGAACTTTACTTAATTAAACTTGTGTGTGGTGCGGAGGTTGCCGATATTTTTGTGTTGTTAGCCAACTTTCTTAGATAAATTTGGGATGGTTTTGTACGTAAGATAATAAAAATCCTACTTACTGAACGTTGCTCTTCTAGCATACATGTTTTCGAGAGGACCTGACAATTTGGAATGAACAAAAGAAGTTATGTTTGTTTTCATTTCTTTCAAACAATTGATTGAATTTCTCAACGGCCATCAAGCTTGCTAACTTGGCACTCAGAAAATTTCATCTAATAATAATATTCAGCACCTCTTCCGCTATTACAGTTTGTCTCGATAATTATTGGGCGTCCCTTACACATTTTCAATGAACATAGAAACTTTGTCATCAATTGCACTTAACATATAGTGTTTTTACAGGAGAATAATCGCCTAGTCTCTTTTTCACAACCTAGTTATCCTGAACGCTTGAATTTTCTTTTCCACAAAATAATTTATTTTATATTATGAAAAGTATGTCGGATTAACCTGCGGCAAAGATGTTTTCACAGACAACTTTATTATAGAAAATTGCGATTTCTCGGCACCAATGCGAAATAGTAACTTCTTAACTTTTACTCAAATAAACTCTATAAGGTAACCAATACATGACATCTTCCACAATTGTTTCGTTAAATTCTTTTTCCGTAGAATTTGTATTTGCAATTGTTTTTGTTGGTAGAATTTAGTAATAATGATTAATTTGGTAGAATAATGTCGTCTGCCATATTAATCTATCCATTTTACTGATCTGTAAATAAAATGTCATCGCTAATATGTACATAAACGAAAATTAATCGGAATCGTAAAAAGTTCCCGTAAATGAGACATGTATGTCTGTGCTTAAAGATATTAACACGCTAGCAATGCGACTACTGGATTAACTGATTTTAATGCTGAAGTTAATACTGGTTGCTCTGTCATAAAGCGAGACCCTGCCGTAGAAAGCAATAAATTAGTTCTTAAGTCAACAGAAGGAGATAAAAAGAAAATCTTCACCCGTAAATGAATAATAAAACAAATAACACAATAATAGTATCAGACATAGAGCGAAAGCACTTACGCATGAAATACTGGCCTTGAGACGCGAATTAAATGAAAGCTTTTAACTATTTTCACTGCGTAATTGATAAAGTGGACAAGTTTTGATTTGTTAGAGACGTTTCTACATCTAGCTCTAAGATTAAAAGTCGATATCAGAAAACTACAAATATCTCAGATAATAATTGATTTTGGCGACCGAATCAAAGCTTTGAGGAATTGATGAAATTTACAAGGGTACAGATAAGAAACGAAACTAATTGATAAATGTTCAAAATCGTAATCGCCCACGTTGAAGCAGCGCGCAAATCTCTTAATGACATTTACAACTCCCTCCGAATGCTTTCTCAATTATTCCCTTCCTTAAAGGTAAGCGCAAATTGACCCGTGCCGATCGAACCGCATGAACCACCCGAAACTCTAGGAGCGCATACTACATTTGGAACGCATTACACGAATTCCCTGTCTGTGTGATCTGCATGGTGGCAATGCAGTGTTTGTATTTTGTATTTGCAAGGCATTTGCACAAAATGAGTTACAGTGAAAAAGAAGTAGTTGCTATCGCTGCTTTATTAGCAGAAGAAGGAAACGCAATTTACAATAACCTTGGAAATTTGCTTATTAGGAGGGAGGCTTCTTGAGGGTGAGTTTCTTACATTTGCGGAGATGAGTTTCAGTTTGTGTAGATGTGATTCAGCCGAAGAAACGTTAATCGTCGGAGCTCAGTTCGGGATGATGTCGTGGTCGCGACAGCGAGAGAAAAAAGAAAATTGCATGTAGAGTTCTTCTGTAACGCATGTTGAGCCATCAGACATTATTAAGTACAAGGTCCGGCAAGAAGACCTCCCCTATTTCAAAAGGTAGTTACATACAAACAAAGAAAGAAAGGTACAAACAAAAAATATTTTCATTCGTGAACAAGTGCTATGCCATTTTACATTAGTTGGTTTTAAAAATGATGTCCGGTAAATGGCGTCCTCCATTGTTGACATATTGACAAAGTCTTTTTCGGAAGTTGTCGGTAGTTCTTCGCGTCATTTCCGGTGGAATGGCAGCCACTTCTTGGTTGCCTCCTTAAGTGCACAATGTGATAAATCCGGTAAAACCCTGGGAGCCAGGCGATGTATCTTCGTAAAGGGAGAGTCCAGCAAATAACTCTCCCAAAATTTCTAGGGAACCCCAAGAGGTGTGACTTGTGGCTCCGTCTTGCTGGAACCAGACTTCTGTCTCTTCATTCTCTCATACGCGCCACATTTTCCGGCGTTGTTACAGTCCGAGGTCGGCCGGTAGATTTTCTTTTCAGAACAGTACCTGACGCCCTGAAGTTTGATACTCAAGCTTAAATAGTTTTTCTATCCGGAACATAATCACGTCGGCCACGTTCGAACCGAATGCGAAATGCTCGCCGAATAGTTACTATTACGAATATACTCCTGTATATAGGCGTACGATTCTCACCTCGCCAAGCCATGTTATTCTATAAATAACTGCTACATTTACATTTACTTATTACATTTTTAAAACGTCAACATTAAGTAATAAACGAAAGGTAACAATTAAAATGATTAAAAACGTGGGTCTTTTTCATTCATTTGCGCGTATGCAGAGGAAAAGGGTGTCCGGCTTCTTATTTAAAGTTCCCTGAATTTGTTTACCTTCCTTAAACATACCGGCAGTCACGCAAGTATGTACATACACGATGAATAAACTCACCTTGACGGCTTACATATTTGTTTAGCATTGGGAGTAATGTCTCTTAACATTACGATCATTCACTTGAACTGGGGAAATTAGTTACTCGTGTTAGGAATACCTAGATTCTTTAAAAATACATTGATTTTGGGTTGGGTTTTAAAAGAAACCAATCACCTTAAATAAATAGTACGCTTGCTTGCATGCATAGTCAGATGACGCACATGAAGAAACAAATTAATGCAAATAACTGTACCTATTAACAAAATCACGAAGTACAATTACATTCCGAAGTAGAATTATTAATATTAAGAGATGTATTTGATTTTATAGTTCGATGAAATAAAATAAAGTAACGACGTAAACAAACCACCGATGAGAGCATATTTTAGACTGAAATAGTAAGAATGTTAATAAAACTCAGACGTAAGAGCATTGTGAGTAAACTATTTCGTTATTTTCATGTTGATGTACGTAATCATTTGACGGGAAGATGGAAAAAGGAATATAAATGCTACTGCTATTTGCAGCTACCTCTGAGACAATGGTTACCTCTTATATGCGTTGCTTGTATTTATTTTATTAAGCTTCTGTGTATTCTATGATCATTGTAGGGTTATTCGATTTATTGGACCAAATAGTTAGAAAATTTGAAGAGAATTTGGCGAGTGAAACGTAGATTACGATTGCATGAATCTTGCATTTTATCACAAAAGTACATTCGGTCAGGGTCAGGATCAGGGTCATCTTCATTTCGCTCTTGCAGTAATTGTATTTTGTAAGGATGGTATTTTTCTAATTTTAATATACGCAATTCGGATCGCCGGGAAACTTCATTGTCTGCTGCAGCACACCATGAGGATTCTCACCCACACTTAACAAAATCTCAAGTTTCACACCATTCATTTTCTTAGGACGCTCTGCATTTGAAATGTGTTTGGCATGTTCAGTTTTTTCTTTATTTCCTCTCGATTTTACTCACTATGGATTGACTGAAGTTTGTATGTGGATATTTCGCATTAATCAAATGCCACACTGTTTGCTAAGTTCTGGTTTTATCGCAAACCATAATTACATCATACATCTTTATTTTATTATTATTATTAAGAATGTACCATACAAAACAATAGCAATCTTTGCATTTTGTTCTTAATAAAATTTGTTTTCTGCTTTTTAAATTACTTTTATTCGAAAATGTTGTTATGCGAGGTATCAAAATTTTGATGGCACCATTTAAACAATTAAATGATTTGGCAAAATAAAAAAAAAGCAGAATATGTCACCTAATGAAATTGTTAATGAAGTTGTTTGAAAATCAATTGGTAAATATCTATTTTTAAAACATTAAATTAACCTGTCCCAGCATCTCTTCGAAAAACAAATTGTTTCAATTGTTTTTTTCTTGAAACATAAATATACCTGAATATTCTTTGAAATAATCCAGGATATTCTGCAGATATTTTATTGCATTTTACTACAGTTGCAACATTTCCGGAGGTTGTTTCGGTAATAACATTTCTTCGCCATGCTTACCGATATTATTTGTGCATACATGTTTAGCACTTTATAATCGTTTATTTATGATTTCTATATACAACATACACAACACAATAACAATTCAAAAGTAGGTTAATGCATCCAAAAGTAGGTTAAGACTTACAATATAATCGCCAAAAGTATTCGGTCCGACTATGTCCTAGCAAACATAGAAACAAAATAACAGTCCTGTCAGCTACAGCTCTATCTGTAGTTGTGATTGAACGTTTGATCATTTGAGCTGGTAGTGTTTTGACATTTTGCACAATATTGAAACTCGAGTACCGAGTCGTGAATAAATTTTTCATTCAAGGTCTTACTTCTAGTGAAATTGGAAGTTCTTTGGTGTGCATTGTTACAGAGAATGAAACAAGGAGCAAAAAGAGGGCCAATGGAATAGTGTAGACCGTACAAAAAGCAACCAAGGAAAGCAAAGGCGGCGGAGTTAACCAAAAAGGTCATGGCAACCATTTTTTTGGTTAAATCTTGCTAATTGATATTAAGGAAAGGAACACGGTTATAAACGGTGAGTATTACGCCAGCTTATTGCGTGCCACTATCAGGCGAGGGGAATGCTGAGTCGAACTGTCCAATTTCTGTCCATAAGGCCAAAATTTTCAACACTGTGGCTAAAATACGTGGAGACTATATTGGAAAATAACCATAACTGTTGGTGCTTACCTCGTATAATTAAAGACGAGTAAAATAGTAGAATTGAATAAGATGAATTAGGTTTGGTGTTTGTTGGTAGCATTGCTGGAATTAAGTTACGTTAGGAAGTGAACAATAAATTCTTTGACATTTATTATTCTGCTTTCTTCTATTGCTTGATCGAATATTATTCTAAAATCAATAAAAAATCAATAAAGACACCTTTTTTCGTTAATCAACTTTTATAACCTTCAGAGAAGCAGCTCCATTTTATTAATCTCAATAATGTGGCACTATGTTCAAACTTTTTTAAAGAATTTATGAACGAATAAAACTCGAAAAAAAAAGTTTAATAGGATCTGAGCAATGGTAAGCATTTATACGACCATAAAATATATCGGATTCACTTTTCGAGATTATACCGCATTCGATTTCAACTCACGTCTTACAGTTCGACATCTATTACGAGCAGCGAAGAATTTGATTCCAAACAAAAGATCAATTTGCATTTTTATGTAAATTTTATAGATATATATGTAATAAAGCAATATTGATTTTAAATATTTTCTTTTTTTACTTCATATTTGTCAAGTGTGATTGTTATCGTTATTAATTAGATCTATACGATGCGATCTAAGAGGCAAATTTTTATCGACCACGGTCAAGGTTATTTTGTAATACAGACTGCAAAATCAATACAATTGCATTTTGTAAACCATAAAATTAAATTACCACGTTTTGGCTTTCGTCGGCGAATTATGAAAATCCGTGATTTCCCTGCTATTTCCGACGAAATTCAATATTTGTTAGTTTGCCGGGGAGACGTGCGGAGATACGTAAAATGTCAGGCTCGATGAACTTTTTAAAATAATTAATTAAATCGGAAATACCAAGAAAATCACGGATTTTCATAAAAATACATTGTTTGCTCCTTGTGGGATCTAAATGTCAAAAAAACTGCATCAACTTGTAAAAGTAAGAAACCATTTAAATATTAATCTGTTATATTTTCACTTATTTCAAACACGATGCGAAAATTTCAAATACATAAAAATTGTTGAAGGCAAAACAGCGTTAACGTTAAAAAAAAAGAAAGAACAAACTTTTGCAGATAAACCGATAAATAAAGGGTTAACATTATAACTTAATTCAGGTGAACCCCTAATTTGAAATCCTTTCAATGAGTTAGGTCAAAACTTGCTATATATACATACAGGGTCTTAAAAAGTGACGTAAATCCTGAGGGAGGATATTACGGCCCAAAATATAAATAAGAGTCTAGAATGGCCGGTTTAGGGATTATTCTTTTTTGTACCATTTGTGCAAAAGCTTGCATTTTCTTCTCGTAGTTGACATAGTTTCCGTCTAACATACAGTTTGTACTTGATATTCGTCGATTAATGCACAATTTGACGAATTTTTGTTACGCATGCTTACTTTAACATTGAATAAGCTGACAGCATTTCATGTATGGTCATATTGATGGCAATGTTAAAGATCTTAATCGGCAGATGTCTTCAATCTATGTATTTTTAAGACCACGTCAAAGATTACGTATTACTCGTTTATTTGCGAAACAATCCCGTGATTAATAGAGCAGAATTCGGAGACAAATATCAGCTGAGGCAGGAATTAGTGCTTCTCTTTTTTGAAGAAGGCCCCACGAGTAGCAGCTTTTCCTTTATCAACGAGTGTATGCTCTAAAAACACCTGAACATCAAGCACGTTTGATTTTTCGCCGATGATTTCTACACAATGAAGGTACCTCAATTTTACGGGCAATATTTTATGTTCTGATCAAGCTAAGTTCATAAGAAATGGAGCTTTTAATTTCCACAATATGCGTATGTGTACCGATAAAATTCCCCATGCTATTATGAAATCCTGACAGGGACGTTTTTCAATTTGGATGAGTATTTTAGGCGATATGCCACTATGTCCAGTTGTCTGCCTAAACTTTCTGCAGACACAGTTGAGTGATCTTTTAGACGACATTCCTCTGACGCAAAAGCAACAGACGTGGGTCCAACACGTTTTTCAATTGCCGGTAGAGGACATTCACACGGAGTTTTTGAACCGCCTGGTTTAAACCCTTCTTTGTTTGAGGATGTTTGCCAACTTTAGTGTATGCTACGCCGGTAAATGTCCTCGAAGAGTTGCAATAAGTTGTTGATCAATGATGCCATCGAATCCAAGCCAACGTAAGGATTCTTGAAAGAGTTCGAAAGTCATTGCGGCGGGGATGTCATGGCTGCTCTATTATTTGTTCATAAATTACAGTGTGTGTTTGTATATAATAAAAAAAACTTTTTAAACACAAAATGTTTCCACTTGCTTATTGTGCACCACACAATTTCCTTTTAAGTTTGTCCCACTTTTCCAACACCTTGTTACCAACCTAACAACTGCATTGCGAGACTCCTTGCAACTATGCATATGAATAGCAGGGAAATACGTGTCTGAAGGAATAGAACTGCGGTGTTTTCACTCTTGCTAGCGCATAGCAAAAATACAATATTTTAAGATCTACCAGACAATATACAAGATTAAGGCTTTTCTTAATTAAACGCTTCTCCATTTTTCCGTGGTATTATTCTGAAACGCAGTACTTTTTATTAGAAGCGGTTTCTTCGCTTCAGTTAAACAAATGTACGCCTCAGATGCTTGCTAATTCCCAAAGAAAGTTTTCCACTTTTATTTGTCTCAAACAAGTTCGGAGTATAATCCACAAGATGATTCCGTGTTTACTGAAACAGAAAGGGAAATTCCTCTTCTTGCACAGCTTTTACTTCGAATGTGATCTGTTTCCTGAAATTTCATTTCAACTTTTTACATGCTCTGTTTAATATCTGCCATATTAAAAAAGTTTCAATATGTATCCTTTACACGTTAATTAACTTTTAATCGATTACTACGAACTAAATGCGTTTACTTTAGTTATAGAAAATATTGAGGAGCTCCTAGACTCACATTACAAATTGAAGTGAAGGGTGCTGAATAATAAATCGATTTAATGTTTCCCGTTACTTCGACTGTTTTCAATAAAGACGTCTAGTCAGGTTCTAGATATAAAATTCTGAAGTTTCATTAATTTTAATGCGTTTGAAAGTATTATACATACGTTTATTTCAAATGTTCGGAGGATTATAAATTATCAAAGTGGCTTTGTTGTTTATTTGATCTTGTATCGTATTGTAACAATTTATTTAAAGGAATTTCATTTAAAGATGAATCCCAAGTGTGATATCAATCTTCGGGTATGGTAAATACAGATATTAATCTTGAATTCCACAGAACAAATGTTTTCTCTTTTATTAACACGGAAGGAACGTTGCCCATACGCAAAACGTTCAAATTTTCTTGATTTCTTTTCTCAACCGGTCCAATAACGACGCATAATACTTTCCAGTTATTGCTTGTACTTTTTCCAAATAATCGGTGTAGATGATTCCGCATACATTCCAAAGAACCGGGGCCGTCACCTTGCCGGCCAATTTCACCGTCTTCGCCTTCTTCGGAGACCGTTCGACTTCAAATACCCACTGTTTTGACCGTTCCTTTGTCTCCGGAGTGTAGTAATGTATTCATAGTTATGCATCGACGGAGGAACTTGTCAGGATTGCAACGGAAAAGCGCCAAAACAGACTCAGAGTCGACTACACGATTGCGTTTATTCTCCACTCAGAACAAACGGCGCCGTCCATCTTGTCGAGATTTTTTTAACGCCCAATTTTTTATGCAAAATTCAAAACATTGTACCCTGCCTCAACTATTTCGCGCACTTTGATTCGCCAATCATTCAAAACCATATCGTGGATTTTGTGAATCATTTCGGGGGTAGTCACTTCTACTGGACGTCCAGAACGTTGTTCATCTTTTGTGGATATACGGCCAGGTTTAAACTGATTTACCCAATTATAAACAGTTGCTAACACAGAAGCAGATGTGACATGAACTTCAATCAACTCGGCTTTGATCTCCTTCGGTGTGAAGCGTTTTGCTTCTTGAACTACCCACGTACGGTAGGTAGTACGACAGTCGATGTAGTTGGTCCGTTTGTATCTAATTTCCTCAACAGACAGAATCGTATTAAATATTTGCCCACGGCATGTCTAACTGCGGTAAATGTATAGATCGTAGCAAGCAACACCCTGCCTAAAGGAATATTTACGGTTGCGGCGTGGTTGAAATATTTCCTGACGATGAAATCAATCGATTTACATTTTGTAAAAAGGTAATGGAAATGATAAATGCAGGTAACAGTCGCATAAATAATATTCTTTTCTTAATTTTCTTTAGATGGCTGTCATAATCCAGTTGCTATATTACTCACTGATCAAGATCAAACAAACACCTTTATCAATACCTACCTTCGAAAACTGAATGGGAGCCATCTTAGGAAATCATATTGAATCGATTTCATTGATGCAAATTTAACAAGAATAAAATACTTAGATACGTTAAACAATTTAATTTTTCCTCCAGTGCGTGATTGATCTTCAAAATAATTATCATGTGTTACATATAAAATAAAATCAGTTAAAATATAAGTAGTTAAAATTACTATTAAGCAGATTACCTGGGAACCCCTGAATATATGTATTTTTTATTGAGCAACTAAATATTTTTTTATTTCTTTTTACTTCTTTGGCAGAAAATTAATGACCTCGAGTCTGACGCGAACTTTATTATCGAAGTTTATGGCAAAGTAATACGAGTCGCTCTTATATACTTCCAACCGATGACGAGTAATAAAAACAGATTTCTTTACTACAGCTTAGATTAAGTGGCCCCATATTGAGTTATTTTAACATTAAGTGTATGCATAATTTAACTTCATGCTGGCTAGACTGTAGAGTAGGTAAGAAGTGAAATTACCAACATACAGACCTAAAAATATTTTCCGAGATTACTTTAACCCATAACTTATATATTTTTCTATACTGAGAGAAGGACGGTTGTTGGTTGAACAAAATTCTTGTAATTAACGCTGCTTGATGCTTCGTCGAAAAAAGAAAACAATCTGGTTAATTAAATTTACATCGCTTTTAATTTTGTTCATCCGTAAAACCTACAACATTGGTCAAAATTATCTTGGCATAATTCTTGAAGAAATCCTACTTCAGGTTTGTAGGAATGAAACGTTTTCCTTCAATATGCGATGTTCCGAATCCGTCATTAAATTAAGGCGCTTTTTTAGCGTTTTACTTGTTAATTTTTGCGGTTAATAGGGTCCAATTGGAGGCATCATTGGCAAATTTTATTATAATTTAAAGACGCTTTACGTGTGGTCGATTTTCAGTTACTTCAAATGACATGTCCAGTTTTTTATCTACATTAGTCGCAATCTTTCGTGCTCCACATTTAGGAAAGTCTCCACGTGACCCCTTTCCGTAAAACGCTTCAAGGTTATGCTCACAGCAGATTGAGCAATTGATTGCTTATTTAGGTGTTCTTCATTGAAAAGGAAACACAGTTCTTATTGTGCTCCTACGGTCACTGTACTGAATCATTGCTAGAATTGTTACTCTGAGTTTCAGTTTAAAGGACGATCTTATGCTACTGTAGAGCAGTTTCGAAGCGATTTTTGACACACATTTAAATGAACGGAGTGTTGGTGTGGAACTGATGTAAGAATGAAGAGTTCTTTTTAGATAGCTTTATCAAACAGTTAAAGAACGCTACGGCACTTCATTGAAACAATGAAGGCAAGACGTTCCCAACTAATAAACAAAACGTGTTTTTGGTGCATGTATAACACACATAATTATTTCACAAAGGCAGAGGAACGAGCTTGAGCGAAAGTGGACATACTGTAGCCGCCATCAAATCAAATAAAATTGATATTATATAAGCGGACAAAGCCTTATATTAGAACCTCAAATCAATACATAGGTATTAGATGGAAAATATCCAGAGCAACCCAAAGTTATAGTGAAGTATAAATTGCTACGTATATCATAAAAGCCATCGTATTTAATATAAAGCCATCATCATTAACCGGTGTCGTCGCACTTGCGGTGGTCGCTTTTGCGGTCAGGTTAGGTAGCAGATGCGGTCAAAGTAAATTTCAACACCTTTCTTTATGATGTTATATTTTATTCCTTCATCTAATATAATATATATATTCCTTTCTTGTCATCCAAATTAACGTTGCTCTGTTTATCATAAGCTCTGTAGCTTTTTTAATAATTTTCATAAAGATGTAAATATTCCGATGAATTTCTTTCAGCAATTTGGTCAAGAGGCTATTCTAGCCTTCTTATACAATATCGTTTTCGAAGACAATTTCACATACGGGTTGGATATTCCAGCTAGTTTTCTACAAAGTAATCGAAACATTTTTTTTGATCTTCAGACTTTTCGGGTTGTATTATAAGCCATCTTCATCTATATTACAGAGAAGAATATACGCTAGAGCTGCACACGTCTTTATTCTTAAGCGAATATTTTCATTATTTTGATATTCCGTGGCCAAATGCAGACGTTGATCGTTTCTCCATAAATACTGGTTAAAATGAGAGTTGCAGTCACGTATATGAACGTACTTGGAAATAATAAATTCACTGCAACTACGACCTCTTTTTCAAAGTCCATTGCGATGCTTGTAGGACGCTATTCCGGTATTTCTGAGAAAATCAAAGGAATTAACATAGGTCGACTTTTTTTTATTTGATAATAAACATCACGGCATCCGAATTTCTGAATTTGTTGAATGGAAAGTCACTAATGTCAACATGAATTGTGCTGCGAAGACTTGCGAAAATTCTTTTCGGATTTTTTTTAAATCTCCTATCTACAAAACAACGCGAGTGTGACACACCTTTTAAGTTTTTACAAAAACAAAAAAAGAAAAACAATTTCGCTATGAATAGTTTTATTGTTTTTGAAAATATTCGCGCCATTAAGATTTACGTACCTTTACAAACATTCAAATCAATTTTCGAAATATTTCTTCCACTCTAAAGATGGTATGGTTTTTGAAGGCTCGAATAACTTCTTTCTTGAGGTGATAAAAATCGCCGTCCATGCATTTTTTGTTTGGCATTCGGGAACAAAAAGTCGCGGGGCAATAAATCAGGCGAACACGATCAATAATACATTAATTCAATGTTTTTCTTCTTCAAACACTCAATTGTTTGATGTACTATATGAGAGCTGATACTGTCATGATGAAAGATAATGTGACATTGCCGATTTTTCGTAATTTCATCGATGACTTCTGGCAAATAAAATGTTGTATGCTGCTCAATGCAATACATGCGCTGCAGTCTCCGATTTGCCTAAGGAGACCTGCATCTTGAGATAAGTCACATGCCGATCCTCTTCAATCGCACAGCATTAATGTTTTTTTGGTTGACCTTCATGAAATTTATCTCTAACGGAAGTACGAGCACGACGAAATTCGGCAAAGCAATTTCTATTTTTCAGCAAAATTATTTTTTCATAGGCTCACTACTGCAACAATAGCGAATGTAAAATTTTACACCTTAGATTCTTTACATGTCGTTCCATTTTAGTAATTTATTCTTCATGTTATTCATATAACAAATTACGTGGCGTCCATTTTGAAAATAGATTATTCAATTTTTTTTTCGTTATTAACTAAGCCCCGTCTTCACTGTTGTTTGACCGGCTGGTAATGGACCGTCGAAAACGCTACATTATATGCTATAAATATGCAGTTTGGTATCAAGTTGAATACGTTAATTACGTGCATGCACTGGCAAATCTTATTAGGATGCAAAGCGGGCTTCGCTATTAACGCGTTGGAGTTGCAATATATACGGCGCTGTCTACGCCCCCATTGTTTACGTATGTGCTTCACAAATCCCTATTTGGCATCTTAAAATCATCAATTCGGTAAAAAGTTAGAATAAAATGTTTTCCAGGCTTCTGAAAATAATCGAGATAAATAGAATTCCGACAGCAAGTAACACGATACAAAGAAATTCGTCGCTTTAAGCCCTTTAAGTCGACGTGTTAAAAAAAAGATGTCAAGAACAGAAGATAAACGAACGGCAAAATGGAACCGAAAACCAGCGATGTCAAAGCGAGTGGTAGAATTTAATAAGAGACGCCTAACAAAAGCGTTCCCGCGGTAAAAAATTGCAATTGTAAGGTAAGCATAGTAAACGTTATAGGAATTGTTAAATGGGGTCGATTTGTCTATTCAACGTGAAGTCGACACCACGTGCGTTCTATTGCCTTTTATTCCCATTCATTATAAATGTTAAAGGGCATTTTTGTTTCGGAATTTTTGCAATTAAATTGAAAAACGAATACATAATAATACCGAAGAAAACAATCTGCAGTAAGCGAACTGAATAGACTGACACTATTTCAAACAGTCGACAAGCTTGCTCGATTAGTGCCCTATAATTATTTAGCCACTTATTGTTTAAATTCGATGCGAAATAAGAAGGAATTAGGGAAGTGGACAACATTGTTTTACGTCGAACAATCGAAGCATTTTTCAAAGCGCCTTTTGTTTATGGAAATCCTCTACATCATACAATCCTGTTAACATAACACATTAAGTTTAAAAGGTATTCCTACAGTTACATCATCGCATTTGATATGATACGGTTTCACAGTAACCAATCCATATCAGTCGCCACAAATGATGAAGAGGATTACTTCTCTGGGCGAAAAGCAAATTGTTTGTATTATTGCTGCGTTTAAGGGTAGTTCCGCATGTTCTGAAGGCATTATTGTCAGGATGTTTTTTGATGAAAGAGGACTTTTTAAGTATATATAAGCATAACACCGTCTGTTTCGCTACTGTAATTTACATAAGCCGGTCTTTTTGGAAGATTTTCGCTTAAAAGGAATAAAAAGATAATCCTATATACGTGTATAATATATACAAAAGCACTTCATTGTACAGTAAACTTCTGCGGCTTCAATAACAACCACCGGATTGTTATCACTTTCCCATTGCTTTCCTATCGCTCGTAAAGCTATCACAAGAAAGAAAACTTTAATAAGGCAAACCGTAGGAGTTTCAGTTTACATACATGCAATAGGCAGAAAAAAACAAATGGGACTTTGAAGGGATTCAAAACCCCCTTTGAAGCATTTACAGTTTCCCGAATGAAAATGTCAACTTTAGAAACTAAAACCCGCAACAATCGGATTGTGAGAGAGATATATCATCACTTTGACGAAGAAGACTCGTTTGAAAAAACAAAAACGCGTGTCTGTAAACCGCGGCTGGGAGCGGTTCGTAAGTATTACTCTCGTAAAGGGTCAGCTGTGACCAAGAGTAAAGTAGTAAAAAATTCGACTCCGTGGAGACTGAATTAAATTAAAATATTGACGGGATCTTCCGCATAAACAGTACATTTGAACATTCAATAAAATCGGTCTGACCATTTATTAAAAAATTTGCACCACCCACGGATTTGGAATCACTCGGATCCTGGTTAGCAAAGATTTCAAAATTGAGAAGGACTCAATATGTTTTTCTAATAATGGTCTAGATCAGAGGACAGTGAAGTGCCATCAAATGTCAATAAGATTGAAACCGCAACACGTGATAAATATCATGTAGGTACTGCTCCCTTGTTATCTTCATATGGAAAACCGAAAAGAAAAATACAAAGGCCTGCATATGTTAATGATTATGTTACCTACTAGAGAAGAAGGAGATGTACTCTCAGTCAAGTATGAGTGGTGTTTGGACTCAGATGCACCTAGAAGCATATAACTTAGCAATTAAGCAAAATTTAGGCTTATGATATATTACTTTATTCCATTTTATTGCACGTTCATTTATTAAATCAAACTTTTCTGAAGTTCGGAATTTCCAACGATCCCCAGATTTAATCATTTATATCACCGTATACATTTTAATCTAGTTATAGATGATACGGAGTAAGAGGAGGATTAACAATCCTCAATGAAATTCTTGGCCAATTCTACCTGCTAGGGACAATACCTCCAATTATAATATCGGCTACAACCTAAATCTTATTAATGATGTTGGATTTATAACTTTATCGACAAAGATTTAAAGGCTTTACCCGTAGTATAATTGTACCTTTAAGGTAAATTGCATTTTACTCTCATAAATACATCAATTTTGAAAGCAATCAAGGGCATTCAAGACGTAATCTTGACAAGAAATGTAACAGATAGATTCCCAGTACGATTCCTTACTTGTAAGTTTGTTAATAAACGTATGAAATGTTAAGTACGAAATTTAGCGAGTGCCCATTTCATTCAATTACACATTACAACTAATATTATACGCTTTGGTGAAGTCCTCAGAACAGGAGACGTGCCACCGATAAATCCATCGGAACCGTCGAGACATTTCACTCGCAACAAGTGGCTATCAGAGATATATAGATAATAAATAAGTTGTCTGTTTTTTAGTACTTGTGCATTCTCAATAAAATAGCATCGTTTAAAATATACAACAACACTTAACTAGTTAAAATGAAGAATTCATCACAACGAAGAAAACAACCTCAGTCAAACGGCAGGAAAGCACTGAATCGTTTATAATTCAACAACGCCTTGGCTAACGTGACATACTGCCATCTATAACAACATATCCACCTCTATTAGACACGTATTATGCAAGAATATTACTTAAACCTATATAATGCAACGCAACTGACATCATGTTGTGATTAATTGTATCCAACGCTTTGGAATAATGGAGAATATACATAATAGTTAATTTACCTTCGTCATTATTTCTAATAATATCGTCTACGTCTACAAATTTTAATAACGCCGGGCTCCCTAAATCCAAACGTTAATTTGAATATTTGACATTTTCAAAATTCTATTTCGAAAGAGGGGCAAGTCCAAGCGGCAGGTCTTTAGGGAATAAACAAGACAACTTCTGAATTCTTACCAAACTCGAGTAACTTGGTTTCGTATGTAAAGATAAAGTCTTCTGAAATAATGCAGTAGGCATTAAATATTAGTAAGTTTGAAACTGTATACCAGGAGAATCGTATATATCAAAGGCAAACAAAACTATGAAATGTACCAATTTAAGAGTGAAACTGCTAACATTTCTCATTCAAGACTGTTAAACAATTAGAACTGTATGCTCTTTTAATTGTACCTTTTTAATTATTTGAAATGTGCCATTAAAAAAAAAACACTATCCTTGCTGATCTGCTTGTAATTGAACACTCTGTATATTTGGTGTTATTTTAGAAATTTGGATTGGTGGAAATATCGTAACTTTTATCTGAAACTTTTTTCCTATCTTCTACCAGTCATATACGGGTATCTCACCCAGAATACAATACGATCGATACATGAGAGCATATATTGGAAAATTCTGGAAACTTGACTGTCGCCTGAAGCCGATATGAACTATTGAAATAAAATATTCTTAATAATCTAACATTTCTGGTTTTACCGGAAAAAGCTGTCAACTTTGTTATTTCAAATGCAACACCATATATACTAGTACATTTTTGAATTTGCTATTTTCTATATTGAAAATATTTGGATTTTTTTAATTTTTCTACAGATGAAAAATAATTACTACTGTTCTTACACAATCTTGATCAAACTCACATAGAAATCTCTTTAACTCGTTCTATCATTTAGCGATTGTTTCCATTGATAAACAGAACTTTTACTTGTAGCATTATTTATTGTTAAAGTCATGTTTTCTAATCCAAAAGTTTGCCATCAGATGGATCGCTAATAAACTCTGGTCCCAAAAGGTTAAGGATTTGCGAATCCTTATCGGTATTGAATTAATAAGGCAACTCTAGGCATTAATAATTTCTTCCGTAATTGGCTGCTAATTAGCACAATTTCGTGATACGCCCCATTCCGTATTAAATATACATCAGTTTTTAAACGTCATTGCTTTATTTAAAGAACAAAAGTATTCGTTTCGTTACTTCAAACAAGTTTAATTCGTTATCTTCATTGCGTGGAGTCTCATTCGGAGATTTCTTTTGGACAGTATTTTCTGGATGACATTTCTCTTCTTTCAAATGGTCTTGTTACATATACACTCTTAGTTAAGATAAAGGGATCTTCGGAATAATATACTTGGTAATCATTTGCCAGCGAATGGTTCGGTGAGTCGAAAATCTGTTTCTGACTGTGTCGCGTTAGAATCGTGACTTGTAATTCGACTAGACGCAGCTGTCGCTTTTCTGGAGTGGATACCCGTCGTTTTATGGCAATTTGTAGGCTTGATATTAACATAGGAAAAATACTCAAAGCATGAAAAAACTTTCTATACAGGCTGATCCAAATCCATAGCTACCTCCGTTATTATTAATACCGCTTCATATGCAATTAACAAAAAAGTGAATAACGCATTGTCAAAAAATCCTAATTTCAGTTGAGCTTCTCCATGATTGAATTAGATTTTTGGATCACGTTTTTGATATAAGATGTAAGTGGTGGAAATTACCCTACTTGGTCTTCGCCAGCGGTTACAAACGTTATCTTTTCTTTACTCAAAATAATATGAACATTAAACATCAAACAGTTTTTGGGATCTTCAATCAATTCCAATCGCCCTCAAACTACTGGCGAACATACAAATGTATTTTATTTACCCTTTTGGAAATTTAACAGCCCTTTTGAGAAAGCTTCAGAAATATTTTAAAATATCTTAAAAATATGCTGATTTTTTGAAAAAACCATTAACCGTCCCAATATATAGTTGTCAAGAAGGAAGAATTGGAAAGGCAAATTTTCAATTATTGTGACAAATGTCTCAATATATATTTGCCAATAACGAATAAATGGAATCTTGCGAATCCCACGTCCACCAAAAAAATTCTCAAAGTAGGAGGGATCTAGGTCATGATATGCAATATGCACTCGTGTTTAAAAAGATTGTATAAAAATTGAACAACCTACTAAAACGCGTTCTATTTCAAGAAGGAAAGTGAAGTTGCAACTATTCCTATAAAGTAGAATTTTATCCATAACATAATTTAGCAAAAATTTAATGCCATGGTTTAGTTACTTTTAAAGGGCGGTTTAACAAAACAGTTTATGAAATAGGCCATTCTTCAATAAAGTGTATTTTTTTAAAATAAAAGCGAAAAAAATATTTGATAATCATCACTTCGATACTTTCTAAGAGTATAGTGCCAGTTTTGGTTTAGAAAATAGGTAACCTATGTTAAGCTTAACCTAGGTTAAGCTATGGTATCATATCTTCCACACGCACTAGAAGAGGCCATATATTTTTTAATTGGTTTTAAAACTATTGTTTTCCGTCTTTCGCCGTATCCTTGGATAAACAACACAACTGTATATGAGTCAGTACAAAAAATTGCTACATCGCTAATTTAACATTTTTAGGAACAGTAATAACAATAACAATGGTCCACGTCAAGTGATCAGACGTATCTGGAAGTAATTAAAACACCTTTTTGAAATTGTGGTGAATGATGCGGTGGATTAAAGTTCTATTTGTTACAAATATTTTTAATTTCATTCATAAGAATTTACCATCAAAATGTTCACAGACACGAGTTTGAGATCTTTGTGAAGGAAAGTCTTTTTTTTTATAGCAATCCACATTCCACTTCAAAAACATATCAGAGGTAAAGCGTATTTTACCTCCTCTGGTTAAATTCACTAGTTTCAGGGATATTTAAAGAAATTTTTAATATCCATCGATTTTTCAATAAGAAGCAACTTAATTAACAAGGCTTTAGTCTATTTGAACTAATGTGATGACTAGCAATGAAGATATTTTAAATTTCTTGTAAATCCGCGATGGAAATAAAGAAAAAACAAGTAGACATTTCAATAAACCACATTCCTGTTCGTTCAAATGTGCAACTAAATAATGTTCAGGAGAATAGAAACGTTTTTCTCTTCAGTTGTTCTTTATTTTGGATTTGATGAATTTCCTTGAAATAATTCGGAAGCCGGTAAGTTCAAATATAGTAAGTAAAGTATATCTTATCATTACTTTTAGGATTAAGATATATAGAAAATGATCAATGATGCCATCTAAAAAAAAATTAGTTTCCCTAGTTGAATGTCGAGCGGAGTGTGCCGGAACTCCATTCGCACTATTCGTCCTTAAACTAACCGATAACGTTCCACCACTGCTGCGCTAAAAATGTTACAAACTGAAACCGGAAAAATTTCTTTTGGGAATGAACCTGCTCTTCGTGCTCTACCTTGATTTGAAATCCACAGGTTCCAACACCGTAATACAATCGAATGGTTACAATTTTCCGGAAGCTCGCCTTTGTTTAGCCCAATAATCCGGCCACGTTCTAAGGGCGTTAATTGTTTATAAGGTGCACATTCTCGTCTGCAAGGCATCACTCACGATTGCTTCATATATACTGCATGCTATTTTACTCATTTTGTACAGCTATTGGATTGTAACAAGTGTTCCTGACAAACGGTCGTTTGTAAACAACAATTTTTATTAAACAACTATATTATATGCGGTAATATAAGACGAATAATTAATATATTATACGTTATAATAATTTGTATTAGCAGGTTCGCATTAAATTCGTATAATACTGTGTATTCAATTTTTTTATCGTCACTACCTATACATAATACAAAAGTTAGTACCCAGCATTCTCTACACGAATACCCCGCCTACAACTATCTAGTAATATAACAACAGAATTAGTGTAACGAATAATTAGATTTCCCACATACACCTTACCCTATCTTCGTATTTGTTAATTAACCCAGTTTCTCGCAATGTCTATTAATCAGTCACCCCCTAGAATTAGAAAAATTCTTTACATCCTAATTAATTGAATATATGAACGGTCTTGTATTTGCATTTGTGCAGATGTCGTCTCACTAAATTATATTAGTATTGAGAATGCTTATTACGGAATATTTTTCTGATGAACTAATAGTAAATAAAGTTATGCTATTCAAAAGTTAATAATAATAGGTTTTGAATGAAGTTTCAGTGACAAATTACAGGCAGTAACAAATAATTCAAGGTCTTTCTTATTATGCATTGGATATAAGTGTTAAAAACGATTTTCTACGGCAAATTCATGTGAATTTGAAAATGATTTATATACCATAATCATATTAGCCCATATTTTAAGTGTTAACTCGCTACACGCGCTACTCACATTCCTCTCCGTTGTTATTTTTTCTAGGTACCAAGCGAGTATATGTATGTGAATATATTAACCCATTGCGTGATATAGCATACGTGTACATTACTGTTTAGCATATAATTATTAGGTCTAATTTTAAAAAGCCACCCATGTGAACTCAAAAGAAAGCATTTTCTTTTCCTCACAGATTTTCAATAACAAAGAATACTTTGTCAAATACGAACTTAGACATCAATAAATAAGAAGACTATAATCAATGGCGTCCCATGGCGTCGTTTGCGAGGATTTATTTCTACCTACTACACACATAAAAATGTACTTAGTTGAGGAACACGAATATACTCAACCTTAAATACTCCATTCATATCATTACATATCAGTAACTGTTATATCCGTTCATTATTCAGTTTGTACCAAAAAACTTACAGTAGAAGGATAATCACTAGAGTAGGCAAATTCGGGTGCGCACCATCGGCGCAGCTAACGCGTGCGAAACACTAGTCAGTATCCAGTTCGCAGCCGCCTGGAGCGTACGTAATAGTAGCAGCGAAGTACTCTGTCTTCTGTTTTTAATAATGTCGAAGGTACGTAGATTGAAAAAACATCTATCATTAAAGACAGTGAATAGGTTTATTAAGGATTATGCGGATTTGACTTACGACGGCGTAAAAACTAACTGTTTAGTGTGCGATATATATCTAACGTGTTGGTCACAAACACATTGTAAACGGCATGTGCAAAGTGCAAACCATAATAATATGAAAACCGGTGTCGCCGCAAAATACGAACAATTCTTATTTGATTTATGTACAATGATGATTCAGTGTAATATGGCGTTTACTCTGTTAAACAACGATTCATTTATTTCATTTTGGAACAAATACGCCGATATTACATTACCGAGCAAGGCCACGTTACGAAATTATTTACCATCTGTGCGTGTACATTTAGAAAAAAATTAAGGCTGAACTGAAAAATAAAAAAGTGTGCTTGTGTATGGATGAAACAACTGATTGCAAAAAAAATCTACTTAATGTTGTGGTGCGCAAAATGGAACCACGTGACAGATGGTCCCGCAACCATGTTTTCTTTAGGCCGATCTCTTGAGGAACAGTGTGGTAACTTTTTACATATTACATGTGAAATTCATGCTTTACTTCTTGTGGCAGAGACGTTATCCACAGGTGGATGCGCTAATTACGAGTACAAAAGCAGTGTTTCTGAAATCCCCAAAACGTATTCGCGAATTTCACAGACAGTGTTCTTATACCCCTGAATCACCCCAACCGATCCTTGCACGTTGGGGAACATGGTTACAAGCGGCATTTTACTATCATAAATATTTTGAGAGTATAAAGAAAGTGATTCTATTATTCAATCCGAAAGAATGTACAGCTATCAACAAGTCAGGAAAAATTTGAAGATAGTCAGGTTAAAAGTAATTCACATCAATTACATCGGAGTAGTGCAAGCAATAGCAAAATTACAAAATTCTTCACTATCGTTAATCACTGCAAATTGTGAAAGATGTACACGCACACCTTTGTTTGGTGGACAACGCAAAAAAATGAGTGTTCTAATTAAGTTTAAAAGTGTTTCAGACAAAGATTCAGACAGATGCGTTAAATTGTTTCAAAGAATTATTTCAGTTCATTCAGTAACATTAGTTCAGTAACAAAAACCATTTTAAAAACTTTTTTGTATCTAGCACCGGAACGGCACCGTTCGCGATAATATATCTCTCCCTTCGCTTGTAAGAATCCATTCGTTAGCTACGTGCACCCGAATTTGCCCACTCTAATAATCACGATGGATCGGAAGGCTAAATGTAAATATTTTGGTTTTATTTTCAAACGAATACTTCTAGCAAAGTTTTTAGGTTTACATCTTAACTAGCTGAAGGTCTCGCATTAATTATAAATATATATCGAACGATTGTAATAGAACTAATTAAATTATATCATCGTTTTTTTCAGATCAGCTCCAATTCTATCCGTGTACAAGAATCGCTTTGACTACGTATTCAGTTTAATGTCCGTTCCACATCATAATTTCGTATGTACAGATTCGCATTTGCCTTTGAATACATTATTTGTTGGTTTTAATTATTTTGGAGAGTTCTCGATCGCTTGCCTTATTATACAGCCTGCTGCTTTGCGACTGTAAAGACTCAAGATTCTAGAAAATACCCAACGTTTGATAAATATAATTAAATTTCATAATGGAGGAAGTTTGATCGACGTTCTTAAGGTATTGTGACATTGAAGTAGTATTAAAGATAGGTGTCTTCTTAGTCTTCAGTGCTTACTAAATAAATTCTAAAATTGAGTTTTTAATGTTGATGTATATATAATATTTCACAAAGTAACGAAAGATTGCCGAGACTATGCATATAGTCTCAAACGCAAACTTACAAATATTAATATTCAGCGTTCAGTGTATGAAACGAACTCATGGTTAAAGTTTTCTCGACGAAGGGCAGGTATTTTTCAATAATAAATGTTCGTTTAACTAGGACGTAAGGATGCCATGGTATAATGAATGGAGCAATATCATCATATAAATTCTAGCAATTATTCCAGAACTTTAATTTTGCGTTGCCTACGGGAAGTGCCTACATACACCCTTTTTGGAAGGACCACCTTGCCCCCAACTTTGCTTTTTAAATTCTAAATTTAAAATTATACAAGCACGTCTCATAAAATAATTTTCTCAATATGAGAAATAATCCAAATCTGAAGAGTTTTTCTGTTTGTTAGTTATTTTCCCTCAAAATTTCAACAAATCATCGTTTTTTTTTTAAAAATTAACTTTTTCCAAATGCAATCGACTTATTTCAAAGAGATTTTCTTCTTAAGCTTTTGGTACCTACATATCTAAAATCCTTTAAAAAATAAAGACAAAATTTTATTTCAAATTCGTGTAATTTTTAAGGCAACTTGCATAATGGCAATCCAAACCAAGAGCAATTTACGAGAGTCACAGCCACCTAGTTTTGTCGTAGCGGTAGTTGGGGGGGGAAACCCCGCCGATAGTCGAAAATCGTGAACGTCTGAAACTAATATTTTAAATGTAATTAATCAAGAGAACTATAGATATTACATACAAGATAAAAAAAAATATTTTTTGTCCATCATTTCTTTGTATAATTTCTCCAAGTCCTCGTGGTACGAAATTAATTAGAGATCATCCTAAATCTTCTTGATTTGTTAGTTACTTCTACGCCTTTTCGAAATATTGCAATAGTTCTTCAGTATTTCGTGAATCTATATTTCTTCTTTGGAATTTTATTCAAAAGTCCCCAAACATTCTCCATCGAATTAAATCTACAGTGTTTGCAGGCCATTGCAAACTTCGATGTTATTATTTACTTATTTTTTTATTATTCAAATTTAAATGCAGGAAAATCATTCTTATAGACAACTATCTTCTATCTTTGAAATCACTCATGCTTTATTTCATACTTAATATTCCACTGAGCTGCACTAGAGCGCACTCGAAGCTTGCAATTCTAGTTCTAGTCTCGAGAAAAAAACTCGGCCAAGATTTTTTTGAACACAACTGAACAGCTATTAAACCAGTTTTGGTTGATAACTGATATGCAAGGGAAAGGTGAAAAGTCCTCAGTCTAGCAGTTAAAGGATGTCTTTCCTAATTCAAAAATCTATTTACTTTCGATATGGTCCCTTTTTAGTTTAATTCACTTTGTCCAATCTTTCAGGAAACTCTGCAAAGTACCAATCTATGGTAACTATCACTTCTTCATTTGACTCTAAATAGATTTCTTTAGATTATGCAGAAGGTAAAAGCAAAGGTAAGTCTGGAGAATGGAGAGCATATTTCAACATTTTATACTTCAAGTCTTTGTTTCTCCATTGCCAAAGTTTTGTGGGGCGGATCATTGTCCCGATGAAAATTTCTTTTTCTTCTTTTGCAATCCAAACCTGTCCTGATAAAAATGTCCATCTTGTTGGTCCTGTTGGGAAGACTCGTAATATTCACCCGTTATAGTTTTACTCTAGTAGGTAATCAATAAAAATCCCAGAAAAGATCGTCCCTGAGTTTTCCAGTAGACATAATTGACTTGGCCTTTTTGGTTCTTCTTCTTCTTTGAGCTAAACCTTTAATAAAAATTACCGAGAAGCAAGTGTTAATATTTTTAACTAAGGTAACGCCTTGAAAAATGACTACAGTTTAAGGTTATCACCGATTAACATGCTGAAATTTATTTAAGAATAATAGGACACAGAGTAAACATATTTGCACATTTAAAACTTTCCACAATACCAATTTTTTATATTAATGCTTCGTAAATTTCGCAAATATTCCTATTTACTGATAAGTATCCATTGATCAATATTCGTGCTAACAAGAAGGTAAATAGTTAGCATAGCAGCTATTCCTTATGAAAGTACGTGTTGGCATTTTGTTATCCTTTCTTCATTCTGCACAAAGGTATTCGTTATCGAGCAGAATGATGAGAGTGAGATAAGATTCAGTATTTCGTAAATATAGTTCGATTAATTTTTGTTGCTAAGCTGTACTCGATGAGCTTACAGCTGAAATTTTAAGTTTCACTAATTTAAAACGGATAGGCTATCTGGATATACAGCTGGGATCTAAGTTTGGAACTGTGTGGTATTTGAAATCCCAATGGAGAGCTTGTTCCATGACATTTTAGTAATTTTGTACGTAATCTAATTGTTCCTATTAGAATTATGTCCTGTATCGGAAAACTATTTAAATCGATCTAAATTTCTGCGGAACATACCAGGTGTGAACCGCAGCAAATAACAGCTTTTCTATTTATTTAGTGGAAGAATGTTTCAAATAAAAGTTGCTTAGTGTGAACTATGACAGAAATTTATTTCAAAGTATACAAGGTGTTTAGTTTCTGCGATACGTTGTTTAAATTCGTTATTTTAAATAAAATACTCTGTATACTATTACATTTTAAAAATGAACAGTTTTTAAGATATTCACTACCAAAGCGCTCATACACACTCATCTCGGGACTAGCACTCCAAGAACTGCTGGAGATGGTACCCGGTTTTTGTCGTTGCTTGCTAGGTCTAATTAACATATGAAGAATCTAATTAAAACCGCTCACGACCCTAATCCATAGTAGAAATGTCTTTCGGGTGATGTCGCGTAGTTAATATTTGACTTAACATTTCGCTGATCATGCTGTCAGGTTCTTAAGAAGATTTCTCAAGACTGTTGTTGTCGTCTCTTGCTCCTCGTTATATATCCCATTTCTGTTCCGCTTTGCTGATCCATAACCGTTCCGTTCCGCTGAATCGCGTCGTTCTAACTTCCACGTGTTGCTGATCTTGTATCCGTCTTCCGAAGACGAATACAAGAAGACGGATACAAGATCAGCAACACGTGGAAGTTAGAACGACACGATTCAGCGGAACGGGACGGTTATAGATCAGCAAAGTGGAACAGAAATGGGATATATAACGACAAGACAATAACAAGAGACAACAGCACCAGTCTTTAGAAATCTTCTGTAGAAGCTGACAGCATGGTCAGCGAAACGTCAAGTCAAATATTAACTACGCGACATCATCCGAAAGACATTTCTACTATAATTAAAACCTCATTTAGTTTTCGAAAAATAACTTTTTAGATTAGACAAAAATAGCAATCTTTATTCAGAAATGTATTATTTATAAAAGCAAGAAACTTCCATAAATATTTTTTTCGCAAATTAATCTCTTGTAATAACTTAATCGAATATTCCATATTCAGATCATTTCCCAATGGAATTCTTTTTTTGTAAACAAATATAAGGTATTTTAGAATTATATGATGAACGTAGACATACGTTTCCGTGTAATCTGTACATCGGTAAGCTCCATTACCAAAACTTCCACAGTAAATATGCTAATTCACTTACGAAACCTTATACTACATTACGCCTACTTCCCACTTATATTTTAATCTGCAATCAATAGCTATTTTAGATAATAATAGAGTACATCGATTCCACTCACCAACAACATCTGAATTCCCATGAGTGGGTATTAGCTTTCAATTTTATCTTCCGTAAATAATAATAAATTGTATCTATGTGAAAGATAGCACTCGTGTATCGTTTTACACTAATTTTTCTGTTGAGTTACAAATAACAAATATTTCCTGGCAATTCGCTTTTCCCCATAAAACATCTGCCATAATTAAAACTATTTTATGTTAGCATCATTTTCGTAATTTTTAATACCGCAATAATATTATTACGTCATTGTAGCCACTCTAATGTGTTTTATGAATTTTTTAAAGTAATTTTAGAACATTAATTTGACGCGAAAAACAAATTATAGTGTTAAAAGAATCAATTATTGTGATTGTAAATATTTATAGTCGCTTGTTATCCCAGTCTATGAAAAAGAAAAACTATACATAATTATCGTTAATGTAAACGTGTGGCGTGGATAATTCCAAAAATAAACTATAAAATGGTTTGAAACAAACATCTTGATAATTTGTTGAATTAACAATCGATTAATGTAAAATTTATGGAAAGGTATAATTTCTAGAATACAGCAAGGACTACAAGCCAACGTAAGTAATTTTCCTACTGTTGGTCACACATGTATGTAAATTATTACATTGATCTGTTGCCCTTGACAGTGGGAAATAATGGTATGTTATGTCCCCATACTTTCGTAAAACGCTGATTTGCACGACATTTTGGGCCGAAATATAATGCCACTCGGGCTACAAGTGCTTTTGCAGTTTGAGATGTAATACAGATTTCGGCCTCGCCTGCAAGCAACACCCTGGTTCATTTAACTGCAATTATATATCTTGTAACATAAAATAACTAGTACGTTATGTTGTTAAATTAAAAAAATTATACATTATTTTATTACAATATATATTTTAGATATTTAAAAAGTTAAATATATTTTTTTAACAGCTACTGTCGTTTTTTATATATTTTTTATTTTATTCTGTAATATGCATAAAATTAAGAGGTTCAATATATTTTATCTGCCTTTAATTGGTAATAATAAAATAATGGGTTGATTAGCAAAACAAACAAACGTGTACATTTTTTTTTTTTTTTTATTTTCAAGGTTGTTACCTTTTGTAGGTCCACGATGCTACTGTTTTGGATTCGAACCTATAGGTTGTAGGGCTGGCTGAGTACAAAGTACGAGAAGTTAGACTTTTTGAATACAACAATTTTTATTTTAATACCTGATAAATTCTGGCGTCGTTTTATAGAGAAACGTAACACTTCCGCTTCTGATGAGAGTATGGGGTCTACTAAAATTTAGCAAACCATGGAGTAGCGTCCGTTTCCAAAACGACTCCTCATTGGGTTACAGCTTAGAATAAACAAAATAGTATAGGAATCTTTTTTTAAGAAGAAGAAGATATCAGAAAAAGAAATATTAATTCGTTTTTAATTTAGAAAATAATCAGGTCGATTGAATTCAGGTAAATTTAACACCTATGTTTACCAATTTTCTCATTTTAAATCTTTCTATTAATAATTCTAGTATGGTACCGAATAATTTTGACGAATCTTCCTTGTGAAGCAAATTTCCTGATAATGTGGTAGAACTCTGTATCTGATGTGTGAATATAGAGCTTTCTTCTTCTTTTGTGTAAGTTTTCTTTTAGATTCAACTTATTCTTATTTTAAATTTGTGATAATTAGGTTTGACAGTTTTATCGGTGATGATCATGCATATTTAACTTGTCACACACATTATTAAGTTCAATATTGCTCATTTCTTATAATATGTACATATGTAATGTATTTGTTACGTAGATGGTCATGTAGGGTGTACACGTACTCCATAAGCAATAACCAGAATAACGAAAAAAAAATTGTACAATTCTTAAAATATAATTCAATTTGGTACATGCTGAAACCAAAATTAAATAGGTAATTCCCCTAAGATAAACTGTGAGTTGCGTAGTTCCTCTAAAATGAAGGTATAATTTCGCTAGGGTAATCTGTAAATCTCAGCAATTCTTGTACGAAACGGTAGTAAACACAACAAGCTAAGTAGGGCGCAGATGCACCCCACTCGCAAAAGAATTATTTCCTTTAATACAAAAAAAATTAGAAAAAACACTTTTTTTAAGAAATAGTTAAAAACGTCAATTTCTGAAACTACTGAAAAGATCAAGTTGCAAAAAAATATATTTTTGGTAATTTTTGTGAAAAATTCAGAATGTGGGGTGCGGATGCACTTGACTTGACTGACTGCGCCATGCCTCATTATTATGTCAATGTTGTCCAATGTGACCAACCTTCATATCACACAAACTCAAATGTTTCCAACAAATGCCAAGAAATGGCATAGAAAACTCGTTTCATAATTTCAAACATGTGCGACAAAATGCCATCATACTGGAGGATGGATGGAGGAACATAATTTGGATAAATTTCTTATTTCACTTTTTCTATGGTAAACGGTCCAACCGGACATGAATTGCGGATAATATCGATTGGAATTTCGAAACACACTGATGCGATGTAGCTATCCATAATTCACAATATGTTTTTCGTTAATTCATTTTACATATGAACGCGTTGGACAATTGAGTAATTACTGACACATTGTTATCAGCACGCAGCTTTAACATCGAATATCTTATTCAATCAAAATATATTGTTGCTAATAATACGCTGCAAGCGCTATTTGCTAACACGTAGCGTGACCTCAACGAGAAAAACTTGCTTTTTTAAACAAACGCCCAGAAATACATTGTTTCCAATGCACGGATAATCGGCACACTGCATACTGATAATGGAGAGTTCGCATTACATTTTTTCTATTTCGTTGATTTTAACAAACTAATGTTCCCAAATGTAAGCAGATATCCATTACGGAATGACGAATCGGCAGTATTTCCAGCAGGAGCAATTTTACCACCATATTGTTATATATTAAACTGATGGATTTGTACCCGGAGGGTTAAGTTTAACGATCCCGTTATACGATACGCAGAATACTGTAGGAAAGCTAGCAGGAGCTATGTTACATTAACATACAACATCATATACATATACGTTATTTATTTTAAAATTAATTACTATTAGACGCAGCAAATCAAGTGCCCCGCATAATAATAAATAAAATACTGCACCTAATCAACACACAGCAAAATATTCTGTAATGGTTGCTTATGATTAGATCGCGAAGCTGCTAGAAAAATAAAACGATTTGCTACTGATCACATATAGTGAACCGAAGCACATAACCTAGAACATTATAGTTACTAAAGATTACCTCATATAAATGGCATTTTTAATTTACTCCTCTAAAATAAAAATAACTAACTATGGAGTGCGATACATACAAAGTTTGGAATATAGAGGAATAGAGAGAGACTATAACAAGTAAAGCAACAGTCCCACTGGTACACTAACGTAGTAATCTGTAGATTGCTTATTGGTAAAGTACCCTTAGCTATTTACAGAACTTTTCTCAATAAATCGGTATTTTCTTTTAACGATTACGCCAAACACAACGCTATACGCATGGGATAAGTTAATTTTGTAAGCTAAAATATTCCGATGCATACGAGCAAGCATATCTTGAAACCTTCAAGCTGGGATCTGGACAATTCTTTAAACAACAACACAACAGTGCATTTCTTCGAACGAGTAGTTTCCCAGCTAACAATTCTTCGGGAAATGAATTCTTCGCCACTTTAAAATAAAACGTAAACGAGTATGTTACCTAAACTTTTAACCGTGATATCAAAAATAATTTGGTTATCGACTTCACTGCTGATTTTAGGAATCACGTAATATTGATTCTTATGGTATCGATGAACTTTCAACGTTGATTATTTCCAAATAAGGGCTTGATTGTAATATTGCCACATATGGAGCAAAGAAATCCTTTCCAATTGAAAAAAAAAGTAAATTCAAAAAATAAAAATATTCTTTCGTTTCCAAACATCCGATTTATTAAATTTAAATATAAATTGAAATTCCTAAACAAAAACATGTTTTCTAATTATTATTAACATCATTTAGATGAATTTGCATTTATCAACGCTTAAATCGTATAAATAAGACTAAACCAGTTGCAACCGCAGTATTGAAACATCGTTGTTTTAGAACCCGTAAAATCTGGAAAAGGTAAACGCATATTACTGCTTAATGGACACTTTTTCTATAAAAACACATAAATAAGGAAAAAAGAATCTATTGGAAGTATAAAAAAAGAAGGACTAGGTGCCCGGACAGAGTGGTAATCGTGGCGGAAGTAGAAGCAGTGAAACTTTATGCGCAAATTCGACGAGCGGAAACAACAAATCGCGGTATCCACTGCTGCGCTGCGAGTAAATGCAGTGAACTAGTTGCTCCTAAGCTTCCATCTGTTGCACGTTTGAAACGGGACATTCCAAACAAGAGAAGTAAAACTGTTTTTTTAGAGGAATATGCGAAAATGATTTATTGATTCCGGCCCAATTGACGACAGAATATTGATTTTTGCAGCAAGATGAAATTTAAATCAGATTTTTTAAATTTAGAACCGTTGCCACTAACTATTATTACAATTGATTACAATTTGCCTTTCATTACTGCGTAAATAACCTGTTTTTTCACGCTTTTTCGAAGGAGAAGAAACATAGGCATCATCGGCAGTGCTTATACTTGATAAATATGATGGATTACATTAGTATCGATTGATATTTATTATTTAGTACAGAGCGTTTATGTTCCAGACCGATGTTTTGTTTTAATGACTTTTAAATAAAAAAATATATGTAATTCATATTTTACTTATCGATATTAACATTATTTATGAAAAATGATGTCGAACAAGTAGCTCACCTCTGCCCATGTCGCAAATGCGAGCTCTTTTAAACATCTTTTTCAGAACATTCTCGCAGACTTCTGGTGTTATTTCAGCAATTTTGTTTCGAATGTTTGTTTTGCAATTTTGTTCTTTTGTTCTTAAGCATCAGGATTGTGGTTGAGTTATTTGTGTACAGCTCCCCCCTGAAGTATCCCCATAAGAAATAATCGACGGCCGTCAAATCGGAATTGTTGGTGTTAGTCAGTATTCTTGAAATTATTTGGACGGGAAAAGTTTCTTGCAAAATTTGCATTGCAGCACGAGATAGATTCAATTTGAGCACAACAACGTTTTTTTAACAGATCACGCTAACAATTGCTAGTAATTTTTACATCATCTCTACCATCCTCAAAAAAATATTGCCCAGGTGGCACGCCATACAGTGGCTCTAGGAAGTCGCTGGTCTATTAAATGAGGATTTGCAATCCTCCAACAGCAGCTAGTTTGTTTATTAAAAAAAGTTAGTAACATCAAAATGTGCCTCGTCGCTTATGATTTGTTGTAAAAAATTGGGGTGGTCTGTCCCGGGCCGAGTGAGTACTCCAATTTCGCCCCTGTTTATGGTCTTTTTCCTGTAGCCGTAGCCTCAATTAAATTTTATACGGCAATAAAAAAAAATTCCGAATTCCCGTGCACGGCGTCAATGACAGGTGCCCGGGCGTTTACGAACTCTGCCTCACTGGATCAGTATCTTCTGGCGCACGTTTTCGCTGCTTTATCTCTGTGTACGCAAATTTTTAAAATTATTCATGGGTGATACATGATTAACACGAAAAAATACCTTTATTATTATTATAAAAAATTAAACGCTTATTTAAATAAGTTTGACAATTTTAGCACATTGTTGGGGCGTTAGTTACCTCACAATAAATTGTTATCGACCACTCTCTACAATTATTAAATAACAACCAGACCAAAAATGGTAGAACAAAATTGGCTTAGAACATAAAATGCACACCGTATTTTCATATCGCCGGCTGTTACATCTCTAACCTGATTTGCTTGAAAATCTGTGGCAAAAATAACATTTCGAATATTGTTTTAGGTTGGTTTTGAATTAAATTTATAAGCCTTAAGCCTATATTCATAGCCTCAAAATTGGTAGCTATAATTAAAAGTTACAATTAGTGTTTAAACTATAGTAATGATGTTTAAATGCGTCCGTTCACAATGTTTGAAATTAATGTTCTTAATTTTGACAGGATTGGAGAAATTTGTAAACTCCAAACTTCTACGTTCAATTAGTACTTACGTACCCAGGAAACGCTTGTGTTTAATAAACGTTTTTTTTGTATGTGAAAACTAAAATAAATATACCGTAGATATTAAACGTTTCATTGTGCGAAATGAGTGCAAGAATGTGAAACACGCATAAAAAATGTTGAGCACCGACGATTACTTAATGTAACGTAAATTATTTAATGAAATATTTTAATCCTACGTTTATTAAACTTCAATTACAGTCAAATAATTAACGTATATGGAAAAGCCATTGTAGATTTACAACAAATGTATATATGCAACGTTTGCTATATACATATGTATAGTCCGTCTAGAAAGTATCCGGAAAACAAAAAGCACAGCTATAATTTGACGGAATATATTTTTATTACTTGAATAATAAAATCACAACAAATAATTCATCTCATTTACTAATCTCCATTTAGCTGTAAACACTTAACGAAACGCTCAGGTAATCCCGAAACGAGGTCAACGCTATACTTTTCGGTGATAGTGGTCCAGGCTTGTAAAACTCACCGAATCAAATCTTCTTTATTTCGTGGTGCTGCTCGTTCTACTTCAATTTTCATTAGTCCCCATATGTTTTCGATGGGACTAAGATCTGGGGAAGCTGCTGGCCATGGAATTGTTGCCAAGTTCTGTTCTAGCATCCAAGCTTTAGTGTAGGCAGAAGTGTGACATCTTGCATTATCCTGTTGAAAACGCCACCCTTCGGGATATAAAGCACGAGCCGTTTCAAGAAGAAAGCCATTAAGAATTTCACAATACTTTGCACTATTAACGGTGCCATCAATTATACAGAGAGGTGTAGCACCACGCTGAGAGATTGCTCCCCAAACCATTATTTTTGTGGGAAATTTGGAAATCTGGACGGTAACATTTTCTCTTGATAGGATTTTTAAATGATTTGCGCCAAGCTGAAAACAACTTTCGTCGGATATAAAAACATCACTAAAATTATCGTCTTGAAATCGTTGGCAAAAATCTATTCTTCGTTGCTTTTGTAGAGGTGTCATTGCAGGGATTTTTTTTTTGTTTCTTTGATAAGTAACCTTGTATTCTCAGTGAAATGCGGACAGCTTCTGGACACACTCTTATTTGACGTTGATTTCCAAATCTGTTAGCCAATTTTCTAGGCGCAGGTTTTGTCGTCCTAAAATCACTAAAGCGTTTAGATTGTTTCCGCTAATCTTACGCGGTCTTCCAGAAACTGGTCCATGGCTCATATCTCTCCTATTT
>LR737394.1:8036681-8064911 GCA_902655005.2 Marronus borbonicus | reverse complement strand
AGAGGGTGAAGACGAATTAAAAAGAACCATTCATCAACAAATATGTATCGTCAGGAGCCTCAATAAGAAATTTATTCATTTCCTCCCTCGTAAAGATGCTAGACTTTTTAGGCCTAAAACCATCATTTTTACGCCCAAAAATCCTTTCAATTTAGGATATTTTGAAATATCTTCTTTTTAATAGATGGTAGTTTTTAACATGGAGTATTCACACCATAAACTGTTGGGTGGTTTTAACTTCATGGATCGATCACGAAGATACGCCAGCATTACATTTTCTGAAATATTCTCTACATACCTCTGGTGACACCAATGTTTGAACATTTTAAAGATTTCTCCAGCAAAATCTCAGTACAAGCTATAATAGCCTCCATCTCTATTTGATCCATATTTATAAAGTTTATTTAAAAGCAAAAACTTTTGAGAATATATTGTATGTATGTACTTTGACATTTATCAAAAATATAAATTTATATTGGCACAAACATGGTTACCATAGATAGGATGAAAAATCATTAAAATTCGTCTATTTAAAAAAATATATAGATATGACGAAAAAATTTCATATGCACCACGGTTCCTACAGTACACTTTTGTGATATCGAACACATGCAAACCTCGACCTTACGGGTCTCGGTTTTGTAGTCGTATTCTCTACCATAAAACAGTACTTACGAACCTAGGTACATAAATAACAATTGGGAACAAAACAAGCGTAATGAAACTCGCGTCTAGAACTCATATTCAACCAAGCAAGGTGTTTTAGAGTGTGAGAAACGGGATAATTTGAAAATGAAGGCTGGCATTCTGTATTCGCTGTAATCTAAGTACATCCTTGTTGTCCAAACAAGGACCGAATAGCTTGTCACGATAATTCAGCTTAGATATAAACGCGTAAACGTTTTCTTGTTTCAGTATTCAAACATGCTTTATTAACGTAAAGTACCTTCAAACTTCCGAACGATTGCTGGGTCGATTTTTCTAAACTATTATGATGCTTGCATCTAAGATCAGTATCAATATATAAGCCGAGATATTTAATTTTACTAACTATAGTAAGTTGGACTCTATCTAATGTTAAGTGTGATGTGTCCTTTACGAAGGATAGCGCCCTCTTTTTTATCTTTAGACGCGGAAGAAATAATGTCCATGTCGAAGTTAATATCTCATAGCATATATCTTTATGGAAGCGTTCGAACAGCTACTCTATTATCTCACAACCTTAAGTCAAAGTGCCAACACTTTGACTTAAGGTATAAGCACGTTAATGTATAGTCACCATTCAGTGTGCTCTGAAGACGCAAGAGTGAGGACGAAACGTCGACAGAAGCTAGGATAACGACGCGGTTCCAACCAGGTAACCTAGGGTCTATCCTCTATACAAATTTGTACACTACCCGACAAAAACATAGGCGCGGTATCGTTTTTTTTACGAAACAAAGTTTATAGACATTATATAAAATGTAAATGAGGGTTATTAATACTTGTTATGTAAATAGTCCATTTATAGATATTTCTGGGTATTTATTGCTTTATGTTTATATTGTATTTATGCGTTTTAATTTGGACGGACCGGACGGGTACTCGCATTATTATCATGATCTGAGAAAGGAACCAAAAGTGAAAATGACCAGACAATTAGGGGGTGGATCTGTGACGATATGGGCAGCGATTGGCTTTCGCGATAAAAGTGGGATAGTGTTTTGCACAAACAAAATGACATCTGCGACGCATAAAGACTTATTGCGTGACAATCTTCTACGTTTTGGAAACCAATGGGCCGGGCGCAATTTTGTCTTTCAGCAAGATAACGCGCCAATTCATAAAGCAAAAACTATTACTGAATGATTTAAAGAGAAAAAGATTAAAACTTTACAGTGGCCGGCACGGTCACCAGACTTAAACATTATTGAAAACACGTGGGGTGAATTGGCACGTCGCGTTTATGGCGGAGGCCGTCAATATTTCACGGTACAGGAACTGAAAACTTCAATACTGACTGAATGGCAGAATATCACTCAAAATTACGTGTTAAATTTATATAAATCTATTAATAACAGACTATTGGAAGTGATTAAGAACAATGGAGGATCTACGCACTACTGATCACTCATTTGTTTATTTTTGTTTTACATTTGCAACAGAGCGTCTAAATTTTTGTTGCAGAAATTGTTTAAACATTGGAGTAATAATTTATTATTTAGTTCATATATTATTGGAGGAGATATCTTTAAGTTTATTTTACTTTTATGAATAAACACTTAATTAGATATCTTGCTAGTTTTGCAAAGAAATGTTGTAACCCTTAAAACCCTTAAAACATCTTGCCGCGTCCAAGTTTTTGTCGGGGAGTGTAAGCCCCTCATGTATTATTCTATAAATCATTCTGAAGTAGAAGTCCACATAGTAACATTTCTTTGAAATTTGATAACTTTAAGCTACTTTAAGTTCTGCGTTAACTTTTTAATAAGTTCATCGACATGAATTTTCTATTTTAATTTAACTAATCATCAATAAAAATACCCAATACAGGTTGTGTTAATAGTAATATTCATGTCACCTGGATAGAATGACAGAGCACTTTTATTAAACACAGAGAAGTCACTAATAAAAAATCAGAAAATGGTTGGGTCCAAGTACGGAGCCATGTGGCACCCCCAGGTTAATATGTTGAGGACCAGATTCACAACCTTCAATTACCACCCTTTCGATACGTTTAGTTAGATACAACTTCATTAAAAGGAGGACGTGTAGAGGTAAAAAGATATAGATGAATGAATCACAATAAAATGTGCAAAAATCAATGCACGCTGACTAAACCCTAGAGCATATCTAAAACATTTGTGTATAAACTTTATAATTCGTTATAATATCTATCAAAAACATCTCAACGGTATATAATTATCTTTAATGTTAAAGTCGCAACAAACAATTTTACCTTGTCACTCAGGGAAACCTAATATGTTATATACCTAAAACCGAAAGTTTACCAGCACCATTACCACCTGTAACTCCTCGTTACAAATTCGTTCTAATAGGGCGAGTTTTAACGAAGATAGAATAAATGAGATTATTCAACGTAAGAAGAACCAATTAGATGAGAATTTCATGTTACTATTCACCTCTCGCTAATTAGGTACGCCGCAACCCCCCTGTACATTTATTGTTCGCCAGCTTGGGCCATAATATCATCGCGTTCATTTAAGGAAATATTTTACTTCCTGGTTCAAAGCGACTTCACATTTCTTTTTTACGATGCTCGTTTACCTTCCTCATTTACAATTCCCCTTGTTTTTATTGGTTACATCTACTACTCGCAGCATTTTCATTGGCGTATTAAGGGAAGCGAACAAAATGTAACATCGCCTTGTTAGAAAAAAATGATAGATATGAATAAAGTTCAAAGAAAACGTAGAAGTAAATAAAGACTTTTTTATACGCAGTGGCGCTGTTGTTACAACCTACACACTGTGTAAAAAAACTGGAATATTGCAAAAATATTTTAAAAACGATTAATTGTTTTGTTTTTTTAATTGGTGTAGTTAAAAACGCCTGAATATTGGACAAATACTACTTTATTGCCATTGTTAGCTAGGCAATAGCTATGCCTCTCCCTAAATTCCCGCGAAATATTGTGAAAGTATTCTTTCGAATTTCACTGATTTCTAATTCGAGCTTTTAAATCTTCAACGTTAAGCGATCCATTGTTGCAAATCATATTGTTTAAGTCACCTCAGAAATACAAATCCAATGGAGTTAGATCTGAGCCATTCAATTCCGTGTCTGCTCCCTATCCACTGATTCAGAAACACTTGCTTCAAAAAAATTGATGTATTTCCAAATCTAAATGCGCGGGAATGAAATTAGATATTCCTTCGGTCTAGATGAAGATTTTCTAATTGTGGGACAATCTATTCCTGTAATAACCCTAAGTAAGGTTCAGGTGTAAAATTTCCATTTACAAACAATGATCTAATAATGTTACGGTTTACAGCGCCCACCCAAATATTAACTTTTTTTGGTCCTTGCATGTACCATTCGCTGGCGATTAATTACAGACCAATATCTATAGTTTTACTTAGTGACGATGCCATTAAGCATAAAGGCAGCTTCATCAGAAAAAAAAATGGATAAATTTTTAATAAATTGCACCTGTCCATCAAGATTTCGCAAAACTATTCGCCTATTGAAGTCATCTTGACTAGATGAATATCGAATGGGCGAATTCTTTCACTTTTAAACTGGCAATACACATGTCTATGGTCTAGCCTAAACTGTCAAACTGATTGATTTGGATTATCTTATAGCTCAATTCGAATTCTTCAGCCATATTACCATCGGTGGATATTGTTGGTTTGTCTGATGTTCACACTTCCTATTTTGTTCAGTTTTCTAGGAGTTTAATATAATAATTTGATTAATTTGAAGCAGCCGTTTCGAGAACTCACGAATTCTCATTTTCATCCGTAAGACAGAATGATGCGAGAAACCTACCTTCGCCACCTATATAGGCAAAAGTAGGTAAAAAATCCATGTTAGATGCGGAATATTTTTTTTGTAAGAGCTACATAGGTGTTCCATTTAAAATAACAAAGTTGGCAGCTACTTCCGCTATAACCGGATGTCTTAGATAATAATTATAATAAAATATTTTAACTCGACAGTACGTGTAAGTTTTCGTATATTACCCAGTTTCCCATATCGATCGATACAGTTCCTCGGGAAACATCCTGTACATGTATTGTATCTTTGCTATACACATGGTTAAATTCACTACTACTCAAGGTAAGTTGCACCAACATAGGTTAAAATTTATTCTCGGATTAAGTCAAAATATCAGGGAAGTCGATTAAAAGAAATACGTTAATTATTTATTCTATTTCTTGTAAGATTTTCGTATTTCTATTTTATGATTGAGGTTTTTATTTAGCCACACGATAAATAATGTATGTAACTACACAAGTGTGACTTTTTTATCTTCCCTGTTGAATCCAATTTTTCTACGAATGTACAAAGGCAAGTGTCTAAGATCGTCTCGTAATCAAATAAATCCGAAAATGTAGAGTCTAACAGGAAACCACTCTACCCACTTCCTTTTCTATAAAAAAAAAGAAACTACTTCGAGAGGTCGGAAAAGAAAAGCTCAAAGCTGGTTTTAAGAGGGTATACTTGACATACATCGGTAATGTTTTTTAATTGCAGTTTCTTTTTAAATACTTTTAATTTGTCCTGTAAGTTACTATAAATTGAAAATCTTTATTAGCTCATTGTTGTTGCTTATGTTAGTGATAGGGCTTTGTTAGAACAACTCTAGAAAAGGCCCGCCTATTAAAGCCGAATTAAATTAAATTAATCAAAGCATAATCTGTACAGAGAGCTCAAAGACAGAGACTGGAGTCGCAGTCAGAGTTTGTGGGATTACACCAAAAATATATACCAAAGCCTAATTCAAAGCGCCAGAATAGTAGTAAGGCGAAATAGCAGCAATGCTGGGATGTGTTGAAGAATTTAATTTTCGATCTATTGCTATCTATTCAGACAGTCAAGCAGTAATAAAAGCACTAGACTCCATACAGATGAAGTCGAAACTAACATGGGACTGAGTATTCCAGATCAGAGACATCACAAACAATTTTTGATTGAACACAGGCCCACAAGCCTACATTTACAGCGTACCTACTAAGCAGGGACAGAAAGTCCGTTAGAACAATAGTAGGGCCTGCTAACAGGATAGTATATGGTAAAGGTACATATAAGCAACCTATGTTCGGCAGAAGGAACAGCATACAGATTCTACCAGGCGCAAAGAGTCGCCGTCTGCCGTCCACGTACTGGGCGACTACACTGCACTGACAGGAATAGGTTTCTCAGAAATGGGCTCGGATTATCTGAAAGCCGAGGGATTACTCACAAGGCTGAGAAATCTAGTGAAAAGGGTAAAGCTAACGTAATTGATCTAATGATAGATGAACTGCAATAGATGCAGTGAGAAAGGCCAAAAACCATCTCGTGCACCAATCTAATCTAATTTAATCCCACAACTCCAACATCGCGTTAGAAAATCCAGTATAAAAGTAAACAGACATTAGGATGGAGAATCGCGACGATAGGAATCATTCTGCAATAATCTAACCACTACTGCGAGAAGATTGCAGTGGTTATTTGCAAATGAAAAAATGTAATATACTTACTTTATAATGAGAGGTTCTATTAATTTTTGAAATTTACATTTTTTCTTAAATTAATGTGGATTTCATTACTTCATATAATATAACATTTCATTTATTTAGAAATAATCAACGATTATTGCAAATATTATCATATAAGGGTAATGGATTTTCAAGAATTTGCACTGATATCGAGCACGTAGTGTAGTTAAGTGACCGTAATATTTATTAGGTTGTCTGTAGTTAATGTAACCATTTTTTAATTAAAATTGACCCAACGAACGCGTTTTCCATTAAATAAATGGCTTTTCTTCTTCCTTTTCTGAATAATTTAGAAGAAAAAGTAAGAATACAAAAATCTCTAAGAGCGATGCTATTTTTAGGTAAAAACTGATATTAAAAATTAACGAACGATTCGATTACGGCGGTATAGCAAAACCACGCACAAGCGGAATTCGTATATAGAAAGTAGAACCTAGTTGCCATGGATTTATTTGACTTCGACGTTATTATGTTTGTTTGACTTGTATCATTTGTTGACTTGTGGAAGCTTTAAAAGCATTTTTAAATCGGAAATAGCAGGGAATATGTCGGTATCATAAAAGTTGTAGGCATTTGTAATGACAACGTGCGTGCTGTCGAGCGTACAGAAAACGGTTTACGAACCACCGGCGCCGTCGTCCAGTTCATAAAACAATCCAAAATGTAGAAACACATGCCGTGTAAACAAAATGTATCTTTCCAAAACGTTCTTTGCATGCCGATCGACACATGGCAATAGGAGGAACAGTTATGGTAGGATGTTGCTGATTTGTTGTCAAGAAGTAGACGTCACATCCAATCCTCTGTTCATAGATGTCCTCGAAGATATAACTCCTCCATTGTGAGGAAAACTTTTGCACATAAGTGCAATGCAAATTCAGAGCAGCCCTGACTTGTTCCATAACGTTTTGTTTACCGAGGAAGCTCGTTTCAACCAACAAGGAGTTTTCAATCACCAATACTTTTATTATTGGCACTATGAGAATCTTCATATTTTGCGTCAGCGGAATCAGCAAAGACGTTGGTCTGTGCTGAACACTGAAAGGTGCGAGAACACTTTACCAGGTCTGTTAGGGGATATTTCTTTACAGTAATGTGCAACAAGGGCTTTTCAACACGATGCAGCGCCTCCACGTGCTACATTACAAGTGCGAGAAATGTTGAATGTTTCGGTCTTCCGACTTAACTCCAACAAATTTTTGGCTGTGGGGATATGTAAAGAAAAAGTTAATTTAAATACCGTTGCCTGCAACGTATATTAACGAAAATGGTAACAATCCTGAGGGTTAGTTAAGGAATTAAATGTGTTATTTCCGTTTCGCTTAACTCAATTCAGACTTTGTTAAGAATAAACGAAAAATTTAAAACATTTCAATTATACTTGAAAACGGCTTCGCTTTCGGGATTCTTCTTTTTTGTCTCATTTTTAAGAGTAGAACACATATCATTGACCTGGGAAGTGAATATTCACTAACCCTGATTCTGCAAGATGGGCATCGAAATCGTTGCCAAGTTTGATCCAGGTTATTTAAATATATTAAAATACAACCTGCATATTTTTGCAAAATTTGATAACGAAACTTTGCTTGAATTTTCTTTCAAAAACATTTGCAGTTTTAAATCAAAAAGTTTCTAAAGAACAACTTGCAAATAATGTCTGGGAAATCTTTATTACATTTTTAAATTTACATTCTCATACACTTTAAGCGTGGCTTACTAACCACCACGCAGCCACATACGCGTAAACGCACAAGGTAACAAGACCAAAGCAAAATCCTGCATACAGCAATATTAGAAATAAATGAATGATCAAGAGTATCATAGATAATGATGGTTAATTACGCGTATTACGAAAATATATTTTACGGAATATTATATAGATATACTATCCTCGTTGTTTCCAACCACTTTCTCATTTGCATAACGACTTCAATGCCAATATGGAGATTTGCGTGAGGTTTAAGCACCGTGCGGTATTCGTAATATGAGAAGTTGCATACCACTCTTTTATATCTAAATCCTCAAAAAAATACATCGAACATTACAGACGTTGGTTTCCGTGCAAAACTGTCGGGTTTATTCCTGTATAGACAAAAACATGTATTTTTAGACGAAAAAGGACTACTTATTACGTCATCGTATATAGCTGGAACCGATATACTCTATATGTAAATTAAATTATTTTACCTGGACGTTCAATTCCAAAAGAAATATATACGCAACTACACTTGGACGTGCGCATTTGAAAAATAGTAATTTCACTTTGACAGCTGTCGCGAATAAGCAATTTTTTACCAGCAGTAATAAATATAAAGTTGTAGTAGTGCCCTTGCAATGCTGTCGTTACAAATGGCTTCATCGTTTGGCAGAAGTTGATGAAAGTAAAGCAAACTGAGTAACACAAACGAGTAGCTCAAGATGGATATTTAATAGAAATTCATGCCATAAACTTTCAAAAATAATAATATTAATAATTTATTTTCGCACTTTTACAAATACTAAGATAACAATAAATGTAAGGCAGAGTTTTACAACGACGAAAATCACAAGACTCAATTCAATTACAACCAGTACAGCTATAATTGTTCTTCCATTGAACCTAGAATAATAACAATGTAAGGAAAACAAATAATGAAACTGCCTAAACCTAAATTCTGCAATGACCAGTGAACACAGAAGCAAGTGCGACTTGTTTAGATGTATGTACATGTGGAAGATCAACTCATACGCGAAATTAAATCACAACAGGCACATTTTCACTTGTTTTTCAAACCTAGACAAATTCAAAGTTTTAAATTTTTCAGGAACTGTATTGTAAATATCGCTAATTTTATAAATGAATGAGTGCACAGACAAAGCCGAAGAATGGACAGAAGGAGTCAGTCCTTAAACCGAACGTTCAAGGTGTGAACATCTGTACGAAATGTACATTGCCGTTCAGAGAAGTTCGGTCGGTTATTAAAAAACATGAAAAGGTTACAGAAACAAACGAAACTAAAAACAAAATGCAATTTTATTGTATGTACAGGTAAAAAAGACAAAAATAAATAAATAAAAAGTTATTCTGGCCTAATATAACATACTGAACATTATATTTTTTTTTTTCATCAAAAAAACCTTTGCTGTTAATCACCGCTCGAACTATTCTAGGCGTTCTTTCGATAAATTTTGATTGGATTGATTGGATTGTGGAATATTAATCTGATGGCCTGATGGCACTGCATGATTCTGGAGTATTGCAAAATAATTTTCCTTCCTCATTACACCCTGCACTCTGCATAAATCTCCCGTCCCAGCAAAGGAGAAACATCCTCACACTAACACAGAACTACGCCCTTGCTTCACTGTAGGCACAATGCAGTTCGGGATCGCTTTTCGGTTTTAGATCTTCGGACATAAACTCGTCGCTTTTGGCCAAAAACCTCAAACTTTGACTCGTCACTCCAAAGCACGTGTTTCCAATCATCTAACGACCAATCTAGATGAGAACGGGCCCACTGTAGCCGTTTTGCTCTGTTGCCCCGACGTAATAAGGGTTTTCGAATGGCAACGCGTCCATGAAGGTCCGCTTGTTGAAGTCGACGTTTTACCGTACTCGCCGAAACTTGTTCTTCACGGCCGCGATTGACTTCGGCTGCTATCTGTGGCGCTGTTAATTTTCTATTGCGTTTGCTTAATAATTCAATTCTCAAATCTTCAGCTTTTGTTGTTTTCCTAGATGCTCCAGGACGAACACGATTTTCTGTAGTTCCAATTGTCCGATATCGCTTTATGATGACATTTACTGTTGAACTTCTCATATTTATTTTTTCAGCAATTTGTCGCCCCGAATATCCTTCTTCAAACAGCGTAATAATGCGCGAAGGTTTTTCTACACTGGTAGGCTTGCCACGTGCCATTTTGAAGTAAATTTTCTTAAAACTTTCGCGCAAAAACGACAGATGCACACCAACACACGTTTAATGATAAATAAACAAGAATGATACTGCGGTATATTTCCTAAATGTATTGTTCGTTAATAATCGCCAAACGACCCGTTTCAAAAGATCGGTACTTCCGAGAAATTCTTGGAATGATAATAGAAGAGACTTCATTGTGGTTGTCGCAATATTTCTACTTTACATAATAATTTATGGCTTTAATCCCTTAGAAAAGAGTGTATGCTTAATATTTTTCTAATTTTATGTATTAATAATTGTATACAGTGTGATATAATAGATTTTTATTGTATGACCGAACTTCATTGAACGGCAGTGTACAAGTTTTTCTACTCCCTGCTTAGGATAATTCTGTGATAGAATGTAGCAGCGCGCATAAGTCGACGATCACGCATATTAAGCCAACCAATCACCCGCAATCTATGACAATCACGTTCGTACCTTCTAATTCCAAATATCAGCCGCAAACATTGGAGCAGCTTCAGACATAATCAAAAATAAATAAAAAAACTTGCAGTTTGTGTATCCGTACATGTACGATACATGGACTAGTGCGTTTTCTACGCATGCGTTAGAAATGTATTATTTTTCCAACCGATTCCGTACCGTACAGCTTACCGACATTTATTTAATTGGAACCTGCCTGTACTACCTGAACATGCCTGTGTTCTTTTGAGTTGTGTGCGAGAACTGCAAAATACATTCTGCGCATATCCCTGACTAGCAGCTCCACAAAAATCAGTGGATCGTTTCGACCGTTCAATGAACGATTCGGCCACCGTCAAGCTTTACGTTGGAACATTCGACTACTTGTACACGTTTCAGTCAGAAGCTATCTTGGAACGCCAAATTTGTTTTGCGTATGTACCCGGCTGTTCACAAACTGGTTTTCCAGTGTGTTGGAACTAAGCCTACAAAAACGAGCTGCGCTTCACGAAATTAGCAGAGACTAGACAGACTCGTGTTTATTCGTCTCATGAGAATGGGTTCGTGTTGCCTACTGACAACACGAGTCTGTCTAGTTTTAGAAATTAGCAGAGGCTAATTACGTAAAGCGCACGGAAAGTGTACTTGTTTCTGCAGGCTTAGTTGGAACAAACCTTATATTTGCTGCTATGCCTGCAAGTGCAGTGCGCATATTTTTTTACCAATCTCTCAACAATTCAGATTTTTTTTCAAAGATCATTGTAAGCTAAAGGTAAAATTTTATCATGTTTTTTTGTGATCGCGCTCCCTTCATTAAAAGGCCACGAACCGCCACTGATGGTAACTATTAGTAAAACATTTATGAACATAAGTATTCACCGAGAATCAACAACTTTACATCTTATTTTGCACATTAATATTCTAAAAATAACGCTTTGTACGAATTAACACCAGATAATATAGCAAATGCGACGAATGCTTTCGACAATTATAGGTTCATAACAATTTAACTGGATATAATGCTATATAATCTGAAATCGTTTGTATTAAAATTAGGATCCAAAATTTCCTAACTGCTAATTTGATATGACTCCTTAAAATAGTTAATGTTTTGTTTGAATTGGATGGTTTTATAGTCCGTTAAATTTTCATATGGAAGGTTTTTGTATTACGTAGAATGGAATTCATGGAAAATCTGTTTCCATCGGAAACATTTTGAATTTTCCAAGATGATCCATATACTAAAGATAGATTGGTATATGTTCTCTCATATCGTACAATAAAGTTTGTGAAAGTATTTGTTAATCGCTTCGGCGTTGAAGTTTTATATTCCGCATACACAAACGTGTACATAAATCGATTTTAATGGATAATTTCTTTTTTTACTGGATGTGATTTCGGAAACCTTGGTATTTAGCGAAATGATATACCAAAAATGCGGATGAATGCATCAAACCCATATAGCTGTATATGAATAATTTTTAGCTAATTGTAAGTTATTTTTTTTAATTTGAATTACTTATAATTAATTTTTATTTTTATTGTAACATGTTCAACTCTTCAAGTTCACTACAGTGATAAAAATACGAAGTTGGATTTAACACTGTTTTAAATCTTTTCTAGTGTTCCCTCACGATCATTCATTGTAGGAGTCTCCTTTTTTAATATAATTTTGTATCTCTAAACGGATCAAACATGGAGGTAACTTCATCCGTAAGTACGTGTTTACCTTGCATTCGTGAAGGTAGATTTCATTTCTGCAACGAGAACATTCTAATCCGCACTCCTGGTTTCCGGAATGAAATTGCGTCGTTACGTAGCTTTTGCCGATTATTTCGTCCTCACTCTTATTGGACATTGGTAAGTCTTTGAAAACTTGCCGGCACGTTTAAATTATACCGACGAGGATTGTTGAAATTTGTTTTTTATTTATGGAGAATGAATATCAAATACGTGCGTACCTTTGCTGCTCGGTATTTATAAAAATAAAAATCGTCACCAAACGAATAAGACAGAATTTGACAAACTTCGGATCGGTCAAGGCAAAATTAAAAACTATCGTTCTTCTTATAATATGGTTTCAAGAGCACGAATTTTTTTTTTTGAATAACGTTATCTGGACGAATGAAGCAAAATTTACAAGAAATGAGCTGCCGAACACGCACCACTCTCATTACTGGAACAATTCAATTCCTCACATATTTAGAACGGAAAAATTCAAAATGCAAGGATGTTGGAGACACATATGTACTTTCCATACGGAACATACAGAACAAATTTATAGTGCCATTTGAAAAAAAGACGTTTCTGGTGTTTGAATTTGGCAAAGTTTGGTGTTCAATACTAAGCACCATGGATATTTCAAATGTCTAGATAGGCCCAATTTAATGCACAATTTAATCTTGTAAGAATTTAGGCTAAAATATTTTTGTATATCTGATTTTTTGAAGGAAATAGATATATCTCCAATTAGGTGTGAGAAAACAAAATTATAAATATCTTGAAATCTGTTAGAAATAGACAGATGAATGAAAATTACAAGGTGCTCTATTTAAAAAAAAACGAAATAGATCATTGGCTGGCTACTTCTCGATTATCCTGTATATCCGGGAATATTTTTGAAAGGTAGCTAGTGTCTATTACGCTATCTGAAAGTTGTTGCCTCTTACCGTTTTGTTTTATTTTTTAATTAAAGAAGAAGGAGACACTGTAGCTGGCCAGCATCGAATTTCTGGTGTTTCTGTGCATCGCATTGCTCGAAGGCACCTTAGACGTGGCGCTTTTTAACTTATTAAGAAAATGCAGTATAAATGTTATATACACTGCCGTTCAGAGAGGTTCGGTCGGTTAGTAAAAAACATTAAAAAGGTTACAGAAACAAACGAAACTAAAAACAAAATGCAATTTTATTATATGTACGGGTAAAAAAGACAAAAATAAATAAATAAAAAGTTATTCTTGCCTAATATAACATACTGATCATTATATTTTTTTTTAATCGAAAAAACCTCCTTTGCTGTTAATCACCGCTCGAACTATTCTAGGCATTCTTTCGATAAGTTTTGTTAAAACGGACTGTGGAATATTAATCCATTCATGTTGCAGAATATTCCGTAAATGTTCTTGTGAAGTTGGGCATATTTTTCGGATCCTCCTGTCCAGTTCATCCCACAACAACTCTGTAGGATTCAAATCTGGACTTTGTGGGGGCCATGTCATTACTTTCAGGGTGTGCTGTTCTTCTTGCTGCTTTAGATAGTTCTTACACACTAACGCAGTGTGTTTTGGGTCGTTGTCATGCATGAATGTAAAGTTAAGGCCTATTATACGCAATCGTGATGGCACTGCATGATTCTGGAGTATTGCAAAATAATTTTCCTTCCTCATTACACCCTGCACTCTGCATAAATCTCCCGTCCCAGCAAAGGAGAAACATCCTCACACTAACACAGAACTACGCCCTTGCTTCACTGTAGGCACAATGCAGTTCGGGATCGCTTTTCGGTTTTAGATCTTCGGACATAAACTCGTCGCTTTTGGCCAAAAACCTCAAACTTTGACTCGTCACTCCAAAGCACGTGTTTCCAATCATCTAACGTCCAATCTAGATGAGAACGGGCCCACTGTAGCCGTTTTGCTCTGTTGCCCCGACGTAATAAGGGTTTTCGAACGGCAATGCGCCCTTTAAACTCGAAAATCTTTTTTAAAGAAATCATTACTAACGCAGCATAACTGGAATAGGAACTTTCTAATAAAGGTAAACACGAAACTCCTCATCATATTTAATAATAACTAATCGAATTCGAGCGGAGCAATTGTTCACACATTATTAAATATGCAACACATACCTATGTTCAAATCATCACTTTCCATTTATTTTTCATTAAATTGGCTGCAAAATTACAATCAATGCGCTAACAAAAAACTGTTTACATCTAAACACGTAACAGATACATTAAACCTACGAAATAACACATTAGCTTTTTATGTAGTTTTTTCGCGTATAATATTAAAACAGCGATTTATTGGAGATACTTCAACTGGAGTGTTATTTCATACGGATAATTAAGCGCGATTTTAGGGGGAGGCGAGACCAAAACATCATTTCAATGACACTCATAAGAACGTGATATAAAAAAATAACAATTCGCACGTTTTAATCTATCGTTATAAAAAAAAAGAACTTAACAATCATTACCGAATCCCATACTCTGCATTATTACGAATTATATAATAAATGTCAGATGTCTATTTTTAGAATCTACAGAATTGTTAAAAAGGTGTACTGTTAAGGACTTAACATTTTATTTTTTGTTTTATTTTATTTTATAAATGTAACCATTTTTATTTATTTGAAAGTAATATTTTGTTTGTGTCTATTTTATGATAAATTGAGTGTTTCTTATAAAGTTCGCAAATATTTAAAATTCGTCAATGTTCTAATTAAAAATATCTTTGATAGTCATTTATTATATCTGTTTGATGAAGCTCCTGCTAATTCATGTATTAGATCGAGCGCTAGTCCTCTGCTGGAGCGCTGGATGTCCGCCAGTTACCGCCGGTAACGTACAAGTTATCGAAATTTCGTCGGAAGAAGAAGCACAGTCAAAGAAAGCAAATCAATATCCAGATATTTGACTAACAAACCCAAATTTTTCATCTATAATTTCGAAAAACCTGGGTGTACACACGCCAAAAGTACTCACAAATTGTGCCATTAAAGATATATTTAAATACAATTATCTTTTGACAATAATTTGTTTGATTTAACTTGAAATTTCTATTCTACAAGCAGCAAGCATAGAATTTAAAATTTCATTTTGGATTAATGTTCTCGAAACATCAGATCCAAATTAGCTGCCATCATGATGCTTAAGAGCCAGTTCAAAAGTACAAAATGTAATGCAACATATCAAACATGTTAAAACATCAACCGGTCGGAAATTTATACTCTATATATGAGATTGTCACACGCAACATTTTTCTTCCTTTAGATGTGAGAAAATGAGCAAAAAAGAGTAATACGAACTAATGATTGGTTGAATTGGAGTTTTTATTAATTACTAAGCGGCATTATTAATTTTTGTTTATAAAGCTATTTATTTCGAGTGAAGAAAGTAACTTATTTAGTGAACCGGAGAATTATAATTATAATATATTGCTAATGGTATTTTTTAATATTTACCCGGTCGGATCGTCTATATCCAAACGATTTTCCTGATTTTCTCATTATAATCTCGATAAACAGAACCGAACTCAATAACAAAATATTTGTTCTACCAAGCAAAGCCCAATTGAAATCGGTTCCAGAAGCAGTATTATAGAATAACAGCACACGAAAATATACAATAAATTCCCAACTTAACATCCACGTGTATCCATTTATTTGTTATTATAAATTTCGATGGATAATCGACGTGTAAACATCCTATTTTCAGCTCTCCTTTTCGTTATTTACCCCATTCAGTTGCGGACTTTAATACACTTCCAGAGGAAGTTTTTTTTCAAAATTCATTTTCTTTAAAAGTTATAATAAACAGAGGCACTTGTCATTATTTAAAAAAGAAATGTAGGAAAATCTATACTAAACAACAACACTCCATCTCGTAGCTAAAAGAAGACCGGCCGCGGAAATTCTGCGTCCCAAACATACATATACCGGACAGACTGTGATTAGTTAGTTGGTTGGTACCGTTATTACAGCAACAAGGGGCGCAATTTTATAGCTTCCAAAATATTTGTATGCGTGAAGTATAACTCATTAACATTTGAACAATTTTGTTTATGACTTGAATTTTTAAACGATAAATCAGAGAAGGTGCGTGACCTTATGTAGATACCACCCTTGAATAGTGTAGTATCATCAAATGAATGTATGTTGTTGTCCGGCTTAATGCGCAAGTTATTAAAATTAATAAAACTATTATTGAAAATATTACACAACTCTCATGAATCAGATCAATGAATGAAATAAAATTGGTGTTTTATAGTTTTTGTTTTATTTTTTGAACACATAGTATATTGATCATTGCTCTCTTTTATGCAATGGTATTTCTGTAAAAACTTTCCATATTTTAAAAACTGAGACATAGAAACAGGATACTTACTGCTTATGTTTTTTTAAAAACGATAAATTTTTATTTGAATTATAACCCGGGTTATACAATTGTTGTTAGTAATAGTTATTTTACGCTCGACATACGGAAAACATAAATCCACACAGTATGCGAATATTTTTAAAAAAAGTATTGAACATTAAGATAGATACATTTCATTTGCGAAGTAATTATCGAATAAATTTAGAGAATTTGCAGGATATGTTTTCATTTGTTTCTATGCTCCTTTGGATAGTGCTAAATTTGACAAAATGATCTGACAAGCAAAGATTTAGGCTACTTGTCGCCTGAATCAAAAACATCCTTAGGCAAGTTAATTAAAAAAGTATCTAAACAGGAAGATTACTGGAATCCTACCACGTCGACACACAAATTATACCTCCTAATGATATCCTTGGAAGATAACTTCACATTCAAATTGAAGTTGACCTTCAATTATAATATATTTATAATGTTTAATAATTAAGTTAAATGTGAGTCTAACCTAAACTAAACAAGAGGCTTGTGGAGAAACTTATTAACACACACTTCCTCTAGCCACATTTCTGATAACATCAAGGAATAAAGATGCTTAACAGGAGCTAACACCTTAAATGATAAATAAGTTTCTAACTTCAAGTAATTTATCAGTTCTTTGGATTCTTCAAGAGATATAAATGAGCGTTGCTTTTATTATTACCTGCAATAACATTCTGTCTTCTTGGTATTTTTTTCCTTTCAGAAATAGTCTACCCATTATTGTTAGCATTGCTGCCAGGAGTATTCTTCGTGGTTGTGCCGTATAAATAGAGAAGCACACTTCCATTAGTTCGCCGGCCGGGTGGTAGTTCTTCAATTTTGTTTAAAAGTTAGATTAATTATTACATGTTTGCACCTATTTCTTCACTCATGTTTATTACCGAATAGTGACAACTAATAAATAAAGAGACCAGCCAAAGTTAAAATAAGAAACCGTCTCAGCAAATCCCAATATTGGTAAAAGGAGCAATCAACATAATAATCCGCTTCTGAGCAACCCAACTAGACTAATCAGTCTAACTAAATAGACATTCCAAATTAGAACCAACCAAAGCATGATAGATTGAAACTAATTGGTTTGAAGACATTACACGTTTTAAATTTCTAAATAAATAGCAAATTGAATATAACTTGCTAACTAAAGCACTAATGTTGTTTCCAATTCAAATGTTTATCTAAAGCTAAACCCATAAATTGACAACTGTCGACACTACTCTGTACTTGAAGACCAACCGTCACGTCTATGTTAGTACAACTCCCTTGACTATTGTAAAACCGAATCGTTTGGGTTTGAGTATTACACCAGTTACTCATCGAAACGAAACGAAAAAGGCTCCTGAGGTTATGGTAACCTTTAAAAGCTTATAGACCCCGTTGGGCTGTCACCACACTAAAAAAATTCAATGTTGATTGAAATCATTCTTGATTTTGAACGAAACAAGCAATATATTACCATCTGCATGCATAACTTAAAAAGCATCTACAATATTAGTATTTAAGTCATCAGAATACAGTAAAAACAGAACAGGACTCAACACAGAACTCCGCGGAACACCCAGGTTTACTCCCCGCGACGCGACGATTAAGGAAAAAATAAATAACGATATTTTTCCGTAACCTAAAACCAGACACATCTAGATGTTGTACCATTACTGTTGCTGTTTTTTGTACGTTTAATATGTTTATAATTTCATCTGTTAGCACCAATTTATGAAGTTCGACAACACAATGTCTACTCCAAGAAGCAATGAAGAGAACAATGTTTTGGTAGGAAACCATCTGTTAGCCATAGTTTGAACTGATTAGACAACTTTCCAGACGTCTAAGAGCACATATACACATTGGGGGTCTAAACAATAATTGCGCATCTCCACGTATTCGTGGATTCCTTTGTATTGTAGAGTGCAAAAATTGTACAACACCTTCAACTGTTTTCTGACCCTTTATTGCAATAGTACGGTCGAAGTGTATTTCTAAATTAAATCTATTTTCATCGAATACTTCTACCGATACCAGTGAATAACGCATTTTATTGTTTTTGTTACATATCCACCAATGTCCTGCTTTAAACGTTTCGTGTCCAATTTCTTGTTTAGCTTTTAAAGTCCGTAATTTATCCGTATGGGTGCCACCTCTGTTAATATTTTCTTCCGATGTATATAACCGGTGTGACGGTTTAAATTTCTTCAAATTATTTCTCACAGTTTCAACAAAGAGTCGCTTGATTTTATCACTTTTCCAGTGTCCTACAGCTTCAATTTTGCAATTTAAGTCAATAACGCTATCTGCTTCTTCAAGGCCTGATCTTTTTCATCTTCTTCTTCTACTAATTGCGCTTCTAATCTTTCAAATTCCAATCATGTTACATATTCCAAAGAGCATCTGCTTTCTTGTTGAACGTTCACGATCAAATCTTTCAACGATATACGCAATTCAATTTCTTGAGACGTCAGAGGAATTATTGCTTTCTAAATTTGTTGTACAGTACCGTTTTTTACGAAAACATGACTTTATTTGTTATAATTTTACAAAAAGGAAATTATAGCAAAAGTAACCCCCCGTTATTTATTTTTTCGGAAAATAATTTCCATCCTCCTTCAAAGTGTATTGTAAAAAAAATAGCTGTTGTAGTTTCCGAGATAATTACAAAAATTTTAAAATTATGCAATTTTTAGAGGGGGTTGTACCCCAAAATCAAGTAATTCAGCTGTCAAAAAAAATTATACCACGCTACTCTCTGTTTGTACAGCTTCATCGAGATCTAAATTTTCGGCTTGCCCCAGTGTACCTTTAGCATAAAACTTGATCTATTTGGGCGGAAACCATCTGTTAGAATATTATTTTTATCTCGAAACTTTGTAAGAACAATACTCCAATATTTTAATAGATGCTTATTGGTATTTTGCTAGAAAATAGACCAAATCAATTAATTTTTATTTTAAATACTAGGGGGAAATACTACAAGCCAAATACTATCAGGTGTATTGATTTTTGCTTCATTTATTTTCTTTTGAGATATAGAAACGAACACAACAAATCCTGAAAAATAAACAGCCGGGTTACACGAGGCGAACACAAAAGCTTTTCGAATTACATCTCCAATTGGTGTAAATGTTCCATTAATCAAACCGCACACGGAAAAATCAAGTTGTTTGTCGCAACCGTCAACAGTTACTGAAAGACCGAAATAAATGTTTCCTTTTATTAATTGAGAAGACTTTCGCTTCCTGATATCGAAGCTATTTTTCATTCTGGTGATCATGAGGGCCCGTTTATTTTCTTTGTAGTTTCATTCTTTAAGTAGTATTAATCTAAATCTCTACACAGATAGATGTATTTCTTAGTCATTTCTCTAGAAATGTTTTCGTGGACAAAATACGTTTTAGAAAGTAAAAGCGAATTGACTTTGAATTTAGATTTTTTCTGATTGATTTGATCAATTAACTTCTGATTCACGTAAGAGAGGGATGAAGTTTCCGTTTAATTTTTGTCGTTGTATGTCTTGGTCTGTTACTAGATTTGGTGGAGAACGTATTCTCTGAGGTTTCACCTCACAATCAGTTAAAGACATTAAACCCAGGAGCTCTTTTCTATTGGTTATTTATATTTGATTTGCTCTGTTGGAAATAATCAAGAACTTTGCTTCTTTTTAAGCAGAATTACAGTGAAAATTCTGCAACTTTGTTAATCTAAGCGACATTGAGAAACCTGTATAAAAATGCCATTACCACTGCCAATGGTGAGGGAACATTCGTTTCAGTTTTTGATACTTAACGTCGTCCAATAGTCCGTGTCCGCGGATTTCGTAACACCCTGTATATGAAACACAAGAGAGTGTATGAAGATAAGCCACGAATAGGACGTTAAAATAAATACATGTTTTAAAATCTATTCACGATGTAGAAGCCGTTATCCAATAAAAACTGTTTTACTGCATGCAAGCATTTTTTCTCAAAGCAAAGTAAGTATTTTTGCACGTTTAAAAAATAAATCTTCTCGTTACAAATCATAGAGTGTCCTTACAGCTTGTTTTCGCAGCAGAAAGATCCGTCTAGTTTCTTTGATTCTTCTTAATACTGTATATTGCAGCGTTCAATATCGTATATATGTTTTGACCAGTTTAATTTGTTGTATACATATAGGCACACATTGGACGGTAGCGCACACTACTTATTGAGTTTTGCTCGCTTATTAGCTTCAAACCATTCAACCGTTTCTTTGTTAACTAGTGGAGACCTTTCTAACATTTCGACTCTGATCTTTCCTTTTACCAGAATAAAAGAAGTATCGACCCCATAAAGGGATACATGACCAGCATTAATGTTTATAACTAAATCGTTTATGAGGATTATAAAGAAGAGCGAACCTAATATCGATCCTTGTGGGGCGCTTTGTATAACGTTCGTCACAGGGCCGTTAAGTAAGACATATTGCTTCCTCCAGTGGAGATACAATGCAATTAGTTTTTGACAAATTCCGCGCAATCTATAGTAATACAAACTTCTAAAAGTATAGAGTGGTCTACAGTATAAAACGCAAGCGTTAAGCCATAACAGTTTAATTCCATATTTACGCATTCGTCCAGTGCCTCTATTTTAGGACTCTTTTATTCCGTTAATTGTCGATCTGTTTCTCTTGTATCCATGCTGAGCATTGAGGAGAAAACCATCCTTTCCGAAGTGTCATACTAAACGTTTGGCAATTACATGTTTATATATTTTTAATACTGCTGGTAGAACTGGTATAGGTCTGTAATTTGATGAAGCATTAACGTCGCCGGAATTACCTTCGACACCTTAAACTCATCTAGGAAAGCCCCTTCCTGAAAACCTTTTTTCAGTAATTTTGCTGTAGGGATATGTATGACGTCAAATATGTTCTTGAGCAGCTTCACAGTGGTCTGATGTAGTATTGATTTTGTTTTTATTCATCATATCTCCAACTTCATAAACTGTTGTTAGCTCACAAAAGTTCTGTATCTGGTAATTTCTGTATATGAAGTTGGTGTTAAATTGGCTATTCTTTTTATGCGTTTCTTTATTGATTTTTTCCTTAAGTGACTTTTTGTTTATTACCTGAATTACTTATTTTGTTCAAGTTATCTTTCCTGATATCTAGTATCTAGTGCCAATTTAATAGCACTCTGTATCCTTGAACACTACAACTATAGTTGATCAGTATAGATCATCAATGCAGGCGATAAAGTTTTGTTATTACTTATTTTATTTACATTTGCTTTCTTTACAGGAAAGCTCTGTGGGAAATAATCCAGCACTTTGCTTTTTTTTTAAGCAGAAGTGCACTTAAAACGCTGCAAATTTGTGAATTTAAGCGACTTTAAAAAACCTGTATAAAGATGTCCCGAGTAAGATTTACTTGATTTAAGTATCTGTGCATGTTGCTTAATAATTACAAAACTATAAAAATTTTATTAAATAAAAAATTATTTCAAAATATAAACTTCAAAATCATCCATGACGTATTCTATTTATTATCTGAAATTACTTTTTTTCGCAAAGTAAACATTTATTTATTGATTTCTGTTACAGCGACAATGTTGTAACATATATCAGAAAATGGAAATGTTTCATATTTAGGAATTGGCATATCTACTATGTTGTTGATATATTTTATGAACGAATAAAATATACAAATTTCAAATACTGTAACCATTGAAATTTACGAGCAATTAAGGCGAGAACATATAAACGCTGTCGCGGTGGCGTCAGCCACAACGATTTGAATAAATGAATGGACGGGAAAGGAGTCAATGCATAAAACTAATTTAAGGTAAAAAGAATGAGCCGTTTGAGGAAATTCTTTTTTCGAAGATTTACTAGATAGTAACGACATTTAATTATTAATTTTAAGCTCGCTATAACAGGAAAATGGTTGGTTTTAGACTACTAATATGTTAGCACTGTTTTGTTTAAAATTTTAGCAAAAAACCAAGACTAAAATAATATACACGGTGTTCCATTCAAAAAAGACTTTTTTAACAAAAATACGTCTTAAAAGCGTAACGCAATTTTATGCGCTTCCCATAAATCGTTAACAGGTTAAGCAGCACAAAGAACTTCATTGTTCCAAGATTTCGATTTTATTTAACAGATAATTTGTGAAATTAACACATCTTTTATGTAATAATCTAAAACGATGATGTGAAATGTGATAAGTTGAAATTGAAATTTAAAGTAATTAAAAATTAGAAAATCGAGGTTTCTATGTAACAAGGGAAAAAAGAACAATCACGATACCCAAATGTAAATAAATCGTATAATACTTTGTTTTTTCATTTCTTCTATTAATTTTCCTGTTGTGATGGACGGTTACTGTTTGAGCGTCATCGCGAGGTAGAACACTGTGTATATCGTTGTATTTCTTAACTAACCTTTACATGTTCGCAAATCTCCGTTAATTTCTTTATTCTTGCGGCCTCGAATATGTGTTCTGCTTCTGTCTGTATTGATGCCTGTAGTCGTAGTGCTTTTATTTAAGGTTGTATTGCACAAAATATACACTCAGAAAGTAAATAATAACACCCAGATATTAACAGCCTTTAATAATAATTTAAAAATAAGTTTATTTCCCACGAATGTAATACACACAACAGAACAAAGAATAAACAAAAAACAAAAAATGTCTTAGTGGCCTATAGATATCAGATGATGCCCTATACATGCACTTAAAAAATGTCTTAAATATAGTGTTAATTTCATTTGGTATAGAATTCCACGCCCTAGCAATCTGCGCTCAAGCAATACTGTACGACATAACTAAAAGGATCATCTACATCACTTCAAATCGACTAATTTGTATAAAACATGTTCAAATTTTCTTATCCCGAAGAAAGAATTTCGAACTCTTTGTATATGCCTCACCGAAGAAACCGTGACACAAGGACCATAGAGCTCGCTACAGAAAGAAAAGTGTGATAAAACCTACGTATTACGTAGATTACTTTTAGTGGCAATTGGCAGAAAGTTTCGATGAGCTTAAAGTAGTTTGAGACTATTGTATCCCGGCGCTACTTATACTTGCACATGAGCCTTAAATCTGAATTGAGTGTCCAAGAGTAAACCAAAATTCTTGGCCTCGTTCTTAGGTCGATACAGATACATAACTCTCACAGGAACAGACATATTATGTTTATTGTCAAAAAATAACGTTACTGATTTGGATCAGAGAGGCATGTTTAGCGGCGGCATCAGAGATCCTTTTATTCACTCTCACTACGTAGGGCTTTTGTAGATGGATAATCACAAACACTCCGCGTGTAAACGTTCCAAAATCGTTTTTTACCGTCAAACAAGAAAGCGATAATGCAACAGCATTTTTGGTGAAGAGCCAAGGTATCGCAAAATAGCCAAGACTAGGCTATAATTAATTGTGTCGAACGTCCTGCTAATGTCAAGCAGAGCTAGGACAGAGATCATGCCCCAGTTAGTTACCGAAATCGAGTCGTCGCAGACGTGCATGAAGGCTAAGATCTACTTAAAATCCGGATTGACAAGGTGGAAAAAAATATTTATTTAGTAAGATGCTTTCACAACATAATAAGGAGTCCTTAGTATCACCCCACAGTTTTCTTTTTAGAATAAGGGCGTGAATAAGGGAATATAACTAGATAGCATAGCTTCAAAATGCCAACAATTAACGAATTATTCCTAATTTCCGCGATTGTTTTGCTCGTCAAGCTCGTAAAGCTACACTCTTCACAGTTATCATATTAAATTATTACTGGCTCAGAATGCACAACGTTTATCGCCATCTTAATAAGCTTTATTATAATTATGTTACTTCTTAATATCTGGTAATATACATTGTTATGTCTTTCATTAAAAAATCTGGCTGTCTCTACAAAATGAAAGGTACAATAAATTATATTGAAAAGTATACTTCTCATACCAGGTATTATCTACTTTTTTGAGGTGATATACCTAATTTTAACATCTATTTTAGTATAAAAAATAAGAATGTATAAACTGGAAATTATGTTGTAATTCGTTCAATTTAGATAGGTATGTACACATAAGTCTAACCACAATCTATCCGCTAAATGGATTGTTATAATTATAGTAAAAATTAGCACGGTTTGTTAATTTAATTACTGTTAGTGAAGAGTAGAATGAAACTCATCAATAATTAAGATGTGTTAGAAAAAGATAAACCATCGCTAGCTAACTAAAATAACAACACTTTACCCAAGACCAATATTCGTATTCATATAGTTGTTTACCATATTCCTCACTTTTACTTACTAAATTGCGCCATTTGTGATTTTTTAAACTTGGATATTCTTTAAAAATCCGCATCTGCATTTACATTTAATTAGCAGAGACAACTAACAATAAGTACTAATGATGTTAATGAATATGAGCCATAGAACGATTTCTACCGATATGTGTACGTTAAAAGTAACAAGAAAATGATTAAGCAATGTGATTATTATTTAGTGCTAGGAATTTAAAATGTAACCTGTATTGGACACTATTCCTATGGCGTTAAAAACAAATGAGTGCTACTTGTTTCTTCGTAAAAGTGAATTATAGTATCTACTATTTTTGTAAATATTAATTAGCATGGATTCGAATTTTAACTAAAGCTTTTCAACATGATTGATAACCACAACAGTTCCCCTCAACAATAAGCAACCAACATAATTTCCCGATGTGACGGTTTGGAAGAGCCACAGGACGAATATTTTACACAGAAAAATACGCAATGTTCCTGCGTTCTTGATAGGACAATTTATTTAAGACCCCGGCGGGATGCTGGCCAGAAGATATCTACGATATTAAATTCGCCAGTTGAGAATCTCTAAAGTTAGAAGATATTTTTTAACACAATTTAATGTAGTTTCAATCTCATCAATGCTGCAATAGATTTTGCCTTATAAAACTTAATCGATTCAAAAAAGACGCACAATAGTACTTACCACTAATTTGGCGACAGCTAATTGATCTTGTGAAAGTTCTAATACAGCCCACAAAAAAATTAATACACAATGTATGTATAAAGTTAGTTTCATTCAATAGACATCGGAATTGAGTTGGCGGAAAAGCTGCCAAATTAATTGAATTTAAAATTAAACTACTTGGTTCGGCACTATTTCTTCTTCTGAAACTATCTACGAGTATTTTGTCCGTGCGATAATAGTTTCTCTATTACTTTCGGTGATTTTATGAAATTTCGCTACGACGCGATTAAAACGCGTTCGCTTTTGGTAACTTTTACACTACCACGCTCCTCAGCGCTTCTATTGTTGCAGGATTCCGATGCGCTACTGCTACCGATAAAGAAACTAAACATTCGCGACTCCTAAGTCCTGCGCGCACCAGTTTTATTCAAAGTTCACGCGTTTTCAGAACAATCACAGCAGCTTCACTCTTACTATCTAGGGATTTACTACGTACGTAATCTTCTCTAAACTGTGAGCGAAAAAGCTCCGTCTATTCTTCTATTCAAACGATCATATTAATCACTGAATGTCATCTAAAGATGCTCTGCTCAGCGCTTAATAAAATAGCTTTACACTGATGATTAACGACTGTTTGAATATTTGAATGATGACATGCAGCTTCGAATTCCTACAAATGCCGTCTTACAACAGGAAAACTTTTCGACTTTTAATCAAATTTGACAGATTACCGTGTACTTATCTAAAGTGTTTTCTTTTTCTGCTGGAGAAACAACTTTTTATGCAAAAATTTACTCCACTCCCACTTTAACCTCCTGCCCCCGGGAGCTACCCTCTTAAAAATCTTAAATGGAAAGGGGTATCGAGTAATACCTCATTTTAATGGTCTTCTGAAACAGTACATTTAAGCGTTTGGTTTTTTGAAATTGATCGATTCGTTTTCAAGATTTTTAAGAAAATCTTTTGCTCTGATTTTGTATTTTTCGGAGCGAAAACCAATATTAAAAACCTTTATATATAAATGTCTCACAAACAAGGAAAATAAATAACCTGATGGTTATTTAAGTTTTAAGGTATGTTTAATGCAGAATATTTGTCATCCTGTTTGCGCTTATTTAGCAAATAAAAATGCATGTTTTAGGTGCGCTCTTATGCTGATTTTGCGTTAGTTGCTTCAATTTTTTTTTACAGAATATTATAGTAATGGTGTAAACGAAAAACCGGCAATAGCATAAACAGCGGATACATCACTGCTCTTCGTTCAGAAATACATCGTCTGTTGCTTTAGTAGAAATCGTTATTTAGTGTTATCAACCCAAAGTTATTTAAGAAATGGTTGAAATTGTATGGAGCCGAAAATCAATGTGCTCGACGAACTGCCGCAACACTTAAGGAAAGGCATCCGGATAAGATCACATCTCATAGGTAAGCCCTAAATCTTATTGACAAATTTACTCTGACTGGATCTGTTGCAAATGTAAAACATAAGCAGCCAAGAGTTTTAAATGAAGCCGCTCAAGTAGAAGTATTGGGTCATTTCGGTGTAAATCCTAATATTTCATTGCGACAGCTGGAATTTCCTTGGGTTCTGTTTATAAAATTACAAAACTTCATAAATTCCATCCTTATAAATTGCAAATATGTCAAAAGTTAACCGAAGACGATCTTGACAGAAGAGTTTTGTGAACAAATGACCACTATGATTAACAATAATAATGCATTTGAATTGAGAAATATCTGCTTTAGTGATGAATGCACTTTTTATTTAATTGGATTTGTAAATAAACATAACTGCAGATATTGGAGTAACGAACACCCAGTATCATGAAAAAAATGAATGTATGGGCAGGCATGTTGGGAGAACAAGTGATTGGTGCATTGTTTTTCAATTGAAGTCTAAATGGCGAAGCATATTTGAATGTGTTGGAAAATAGCGATCCGCTAATTGCTGACGCTCTCGAAAATCAACTGGATAGTGATGGAAATATTCTACTGGATGTGGATGAATTTCATTTTCAACAAGATGGAGCCCCTCCTCACTATATTCTTCTAGTACGGCAATAGTTAGACAATGTATTTCCAAATAAATGGAGAGGACGAAGAGGACCAGTCAGATCGCCTGATTTGACGCCACTAGACTTTTTTCTATGGGGTTATTTAAAGTCTGTCGCATTTGCCCCCCAACCTCAAAATTTTTGAGAACTTCGTCAGAGGATACTGCAAACTGTCGTGGAATTCAAAGAAATATATTTGAAAATGTACGCCACAATTTTGAAGAACGGCTATATTATTGTTTAGCGAACAACGGACAACATTTTGAATAATTATTCAATTGATTTTTTTCTATTTAAGTTTTTTAAGGAGGTAGCTCCCGGAGACAGAGCGTTCAAGTAGGTGAGACAATTTTTGCATAAAAAGTTGTCCCCCTCGATAATACTTCTTACGTGTTTCATAAAATTTTTCATAAATTTCCAGATTTCCACAAATTTAGGGTGGGAAGTCTTCAAATGAACATCCGGTACATATTTGCAATAACACCACAACAAAAATCGACATCTTATTAAATAGTCACCATGTAGTTTGGTGTAGTCAACAACAGTGGC